>JBBPBX010014665.1:0-12044 GCA_038048925.1 Garcialebias charrua | reverse complement strand
CTATATTCTTCCTAGAAGCTCAGCCTTATAACGCTCCATCATACATACACAAACTAAATCTAGCCTACAAGGGAGGCACATTGCAAACTTGGAACAGGAGTGGATCTATCACCTCCAATGTAGAATGAGGAATGAGGTGTCGTGAATCACCCTAATAGTCAAAGCTGTCAGGGGGTTGGATGAACCAGGTCTCCCCCTGCTGCCCAGGGTAAGTGCTGAGGCAGGTTATGGAGAACCATTGAAAGGGATTGCACGACACAGTAAGTGCTCTGCTCACATCAGAGACCTGTCATCAGTCTACATCTGGCTGACAGACGAGCAGAGATGATGAAGAGTCATGTTATCTAATCAAAGGTGCGTACACCGTACTTGTCGTTTCTGACATCTTCGAGAAGCAGAAGGAATTTGGCGGAAAAGCTCAAAGGTAATCTCTAACAACCTGGAAACTTGTATAATTGCAGTTCTTTTGCACATCTCAAAAAGAATGAACTGATTTGTAGAACAGACATAAGTTATTGCATTTGTGATGACTGCAGTAAAAATGTATTTTTTTTTCTGTATGTAAGCTGGACCCTAACAATCTTTTTAGAACACAAGGAAACAAAGGTCAATTTTTAGCTCAATATCTGTCTGAGGTTGAACCTTTTTTGTGCTTTCTAAGGTCAGTAGGTTATGGCTGCCATCTTGAATTAAGATTTTGTCAGAAGATTTTCAGTTGCAGTAAATCCAGTCATTACTTTCTGAGAGTTTTCATGAACATTACTGTATTTTTCATCATATACGTCACACCTTTTTGCATACATTTGCAAGTCATAGTATTTTGGTATTGCTTCCAGCCATGATTTTACCATAAGCAGATTACATTGACCCTACAATTGATTGGACTTCTGGTAGTTCAATTAAGCTTTGTTTTTATTTGCTGTTTACTTAAGATGTACATTTTACAAAACACCGTCTTACAGTAGATACCTAAAGTACTTTACAACATGTTCCTTCATTTACCCATACACATACATTCATGCAGCCCTCTACCACATCTCTGCAAAGCTAAACTAATTAAAATGTTCTATAGAAACTAACTAGTGTTTCAAATCACATCGCATTCATTTTCCAAATGGAGGCTATGGAAGTTCATTGTCCAGGGACACTTCAAATTTTGACTGTGCAGTGGTGGAAATCAACGCCTAATTATATGAATGGAGGATGAATGATCCAACCGCTCACTCACTGACTCAAAGACTTTTGCTAAAGCCGGTAAAAAGTCAGTAAATATGGGCATGGGCAAGTTCTTAAATCCATAGTAAAGCACTGATTTAGAAATCCATGGTATCATTTTTTGTTTGTTTGTTTTTTGTTGTACCTTTTCTATTATTATGCATTAAAAAAATTAAACTGATATGCCAAAGACAGTGAAAGAACTCAGATACTGTAGTGTTAAGTATTAGTTCCTCTTCACTTTTCACTTATGGGAGCTGTCACTCAGCTGAATGAGGATCAAATGGTGAAAACTAGAATTTAAATAACTTTGTATGTGGTATAATATCATGGTTGTTGGTCTTGGATGGGCTGGTATGCGTATTTCAGAAAAGGCTGATCTGAGTTAATATGAAGGGTGGGTATAGTATTTCTTCTGGGGTGGGGATTAAGTGGATGTCCTGGATGATGGTCTTGGACTATACTTGGCCGGTGTGCGGGCCCCGGTTGGGGCCTGTTCTTGGTGCTTCCTGGCTCTGTCGACGGTTGGGCGGGCGCTCTTGGCCGTGCCGTCCATGTGGGATTTTGTGTCCTCTTGGACGGCGGGCTGACTGCGGTTCGCAGGGGTCGTGGCGGCCCTGGTGGGTGTGGGCTGTTGGTTCTGCTGTTGGCGACCCTCGGGGCCGTGTCCCTCTCTGGTCTTGGCTCAATGTCCTGGCGGTCGGAGAGGTGTTTCCTTTACCTCACTCCTTGGGTGGACCTTGGCGAGCTGGGGGGGTAAGCAGGGTCAGCGGGGGAGCTGACTCGCTGTGGGAGCACTGTTCCTGCAGATATTTTTCTCCCCATCCCTCAACACGCACCTCCGCCCTCTTCATCTTAAATTAATACATGTAGGGAATTTGGGTCTCGGGTGTGCTGCAATGGTTTTACATCTCTGTTGTTAAGAGCACCTGGGACTCAATTTTATATACACTTTAGACATTCATTCATAAACATCTTCATAAAAGTCACATATAGGGAATGGAGTGAGCACTATGGCTATGGGTGGCGGGATGACATCAATCTCGCCCCCATGCCTATGCTCACTCAACATTATGCATCTAGACAATTAGGGCCTGGGTTAGAGTTGGAGTGGAGGGGAAACTGGTATAATGCCAGCCTTTGCTCCTTCTCTTTCCTTTTTAAATACACTTTACAACAACACTCACCAACAGTACATTTGGGGACGGGGGTGTGTGTGTCGGGGTCTTGATTTGTTAATTTCAATTTTATTTATTTATGTATTTATTTATATATTATTTATTTATTTTTCTCTTACCCCCTGGTTGCCTTGCGGACATTCTGGGGGTGGGCCGTCAGGGGTTGTGCTGGGGTGTGGGGGGGTTCGGGGCCTGCGGGTTCGCCGTGGGCGGGGCTGGCAGTGCGCTCCCTCTGGGGCTGCTTGGACTCGGGTGTCCTGTCCTGTCGGCGGGGCGCGGGGTGTGCCGGATCTTGGGACGTCTGCTGCTCTCCACCCCAGAATGAATGGGTCTACCTCCTGGGTTTGGATGTGGGCTGCCCCATGTAGGGAGCAGGTACATGTCTTGGACCTAGGGGGTATAGAGTGTGCATCGGGATTATGAATGGAGCGTGTCGTTATTGTTTGTCTTTCTGTGACTGAGGGTGAGGATGAGGGTGGGTCTGAATGAGTGTGTCTGTGTATGAATGTTTAAGTGTCAGGCTGGGACTTGGACTGCCCCCTCTCTGATACTTCTGAGGCTACCCAGTGTCGCGCTCCTGCCACGTGGCCCCCTGGTGGGTGTTCCTCTGCCTACGGGCGTGCTTGGGGCCCTCACTATCTGGGGCTGGGCGCTTGGGCGTTTGTCAGCTCGGCCTGGTGGCTGCCTGGTGGGGCTCGGGTCCTCTGGTCCTGTCAGGTCTGGACCTGAGGGATGGGCGTCCCCGGTGCCCGAGCCTCGGTGACCGGCCCTGGGGCTACGTCGGTGCAGCGGGCTCCGGCGGGGGCCTGTGTATTGTCGCTGTTGACCCCGGGGGGTCATTGTGTGTGGTCCCTGGTGGGGTTCGTCCGGTTCTTCCACTGGTCGGATCTGGGGAGTGGACGAGTGGCTCGTCCTGTTCGGGTGGTCCTGGGGACTCTGGGCTCGGGGTCCTTCCTGGGGTCTTGGGCTTTGATCGCCCCTTCGTCTGTCTCGGGCTTTGGGGGGACGGGTCTCTGATGCTTCACAGTCGCTACTAAATGTTCTATTGGAGGAACCTTATTCACTTATGCATGCTCACAACCACACACAAATGGATGCAGGGATGTATAGTAGATGTATGTAGATGGGTATATAAATGAATATAAGTATATATGTATGTATATTGTATATATATTTGTAGGTATGGGTATGTGTATTTATAGAAATCTTTTGCAAGGTCATGAATATTATCAGTCTTTATGCTTGTATGTTTCGTTGTTGTGTTCTGTCATGTGCTTTGCAGGATTGTGGACGGAGGTTTGGTGTGTTTGCCTTGTGCTCTTTCTGTGGACAATTGTTGTTTTGTTGTCTCACTTTCTCTTTTCTTTCTTTCTCTCTATTAAAAAAAAAAAAAAAAAATACATATTGGAGTGAGAGGATGGCTATAAGGTGTGAAGGGAGGCCATCTATAAATGAAAAAAAAAAAAAAAAGGCTGATCTACTGGGATTCATGCACAACCATTTCTAGGATTAATAGAGCTGGTCCAAAAAAAGAGAGTAGACTGGTTCATTGTGATAGATAGGCAACAGCCATTCAAATAATAATTTCATACAACCAAGGTCTGCAGATAGTCATCTCTGGATGCACAATATGTCAAACCTTGAGTCAAAAAGGCTAATTCAGTAGAAGACCACACCTGGTGCCACTCATGTCAGTCAAGCACTTGAAACTGAGTCTACAATTCATACAGGCTCACCAAAATCAAACAAGACAGGAAACAATTGATTGGTCTACATTCACTGGACCCCATAACCTTCACAGTCACCAGATCTCAACCTAATCAAGCACCCTTAGGATGTGACTGAATGGGAGATTTGCATTTTGGGTTGTGAAAAATCTGCAACAACATGACACTTGCATGTCAGTATGGACCAAAACGTCTGAGGACAGCTTTTTTTAAAATCTTGACTCTGCAAAGTTTTTTATTCAAAGGTATATAATCAGAACTAAATTCAATGC
This sequence comes from Garcialebias charrua, assembly GCA_038048925.1. Lineage (NCBI taxonomy): Eukaryota > Metazoa > Chordata > Actinopteri > Cyprinodontiformes > Rivulidae > Garcialebias > Garcialebias charrua. The sequence continues at coordinate 7,652 of JBBPBX010014665.1, read as the reverse complement.
CTACGGTCAACATATAATACAGTTTTCTGGCCAAGCTTTGAACTTAAAAGTGCTTCTTGTATAGATATGGTTGTCTGGAAGGTGATTTCTAGGAGCTATAAAATCAATCAGCCAAGCAATAAACAAATTCATAAAATAATTTCAAATTTTGTACAAACTCCTTTTCTAACCTTCGCTCCATGCAGCTGCTTACCTTTATTAGACAAAGTGTCAAATTCATAACAGCAGATACACCATAATTAATTTGTCTGATATGCACCACACACATATAGCTCAAGCATCAAGACAGAGCAGTTGTGCATTTAATTAAATACCTTAAAATAAGCTGTAGCCTATAATCATAGAACAGTGAGAGCTAAAGCTGAAGTTGCTATCCAAACAACAGAACAAGAAAACACATTTTCTTAGACACCTCTTAAGCTTTACACTTTAACTACCGTACTCACCTTGTTTTTACCCACAATACCTAGATGTATTTATGTACCTGCATTACTGAGCATGCATCAGGACATTCACACATTGCACAAAATCTTCCCACTCTAACTGTAAAACACCTCAAGACTGCACTATTTCTGGCTATTGTGAAGCTGTAGGGTCAGGGCAGCACTTTATTACGAAGTAAAAATAGTGAACACAGCATGTTAAAACATTCATTAGGACTGTTCCATAATGCAAAAGTTTAACATGTTGCTAACATTTAATGTTTTAATGTACTGTACTGACATTTTCCACTGAACACTGAAAACTACTAGTACGGTAATGTGAGCACTGTATGTGAGTATTTGTACACCAGGGGCCTCATGTATCAACCGTGCGCACGCACAAAAACCGTGCGCACGTCACTTTCCACGCAAAACCCCGTATGTATGAAAACTGAACTGAACGTGAATATCTGCGCATCCAAGTACATTTCCACGCAAGCTCCCCTGCTGGCGTACGCACGTTTCTGTGGTTCTTGTTCCTTTGGCGACACTTACAGGTGATTCAGAGAAACTGAAGCCCCACAGTCTGTGGTTGACTTTAAGAGCGGCTTGAAGACTTTTCTTTTCAACCGAGCATACTCTGCCTCCTCATGATTCTACTTTTGATCTTAGTTGATACTGTTGTTGATTTTAATTGTTTTATTATTTGTTTTATTGACATTTAATTCTGTTGCACCTTGTAGCACTTTGAGAATTTCATTAATGAAAAGTGCGTTATAAATTGAATTCATTATTATTATCATTATTATTATTATTATTATTAGAGGATGTAATAAATAGTGTAACACGCAGAGCATTTATTTATAAACAGATACAATTTTCTGATCTAGGATATGGCGTATCAGCCGTTTTCAGAAATAATCATTTTTCAGTTTGGCACTGCTGGGGCGCAAGGAGCCCTGCATACGCGTGCACATGCAGAAGCAGCGATCAACCTGTTCCACAGGAGCTTTCCAGAGGGAGCTGGGAGACCGATCGGGACTGTGCTGTCCAGTCCACACAAAGCCGATTCATGTCCAATGGAATGTCTCATCCATATGATCCCAAAGGCTGAGTTATGGTCGCGCTTTGAGCGCGCGTGCACCCTCGCTGTTACACGGCAGTGGAGGTGTTTCATTATCTGTGTTTATTGTAGATGTCTCCAAAATGACACGTGAAAGTACACCATTCATAACTTGTAGGAGTACAAGCTTCACAGACAGACTGCGCACAAGGCTGCGGAGCGCGTAGCGTTTGGAGACTCCAACATCACGTGATGTCATGAAAACTCTCCACTGAGACGCACAGACTCGTTTCTTCATATCATCTATTAAATAAACAAAGATCTATGTTCTAGCAAACATCCAAGTAAGTTCCTCTGTGTTTACAGTAATTATGGTAATTAACTCGTGCGCAAAGTTAATATTTTCACTCAGAATGAATGAATGAGCCGGTGCGCACCTGACAGCAGCGTGCGCGCACACAAATACCGGCACACAATCACTCGTTCTTTGCGTGATGAACACATTTTATTACTATTCTTACTTCGGATGTTTGTCCTCACTCATATTATATTAAAGTCATTATTTTCCTGAATCTAGAAATGATTTCTGATCGCGCAGGGATCAAACAAACATGTCCTTCACACATGCAGGAAGTAATTTGCATCTGTTTAACATATGTAAATGAAGGCGTGTCAGGGGAGGTGTCTCACGTGCGCTCAGTTCCACGTTGATTGTGATGTACAAAAGGAATGTGCGTGGATTCAGGTGTACGCACAGTTTGATTAATCTGGATTTTTTTGTGCGTGCACACTTTTCTGGATTTCACCGTACGTCACTTTTCAGTAGGAAATCCACGCAGGTTTTTGATACATGAGGCCCCAGAAGTAGGAAAGTCAGAGGTGGGCTAAAGAAGTGGCCAAAAAGGTTATTTATTTATTTTTCATACCTGGTTTGTCCCATCCAGGGTTGCAAGACATTGACCATGTCCCAGTTCTTGTCAGTTTTAAGCTGTAGAATGTCTTACATAAATCCATAAAGCCAGTACATCACAAGGCCAGCACAGAGAAAAACAAGACAAACAACTTAGCAGCATCTATAAGTCATTCATTTATGCTGGCTATTTATGCCGCGTTCCCACCTAACGCGTCTTCAGCAGCAAAAACGCTCCCGACGCGCTGTGTTTGCTGCTTGTCAACAGATGTCTGTTCACACCAAACGCATCTGAAGACACGCAGTGGGAGGAGCGTCTTGGTCCTTTTCCGGTCGGTTTGTTTTGTTTTTTGTACACCGGGCAGATAAAATAAGCTGTACGTGAGCCTCGTTACGACTTGAGTGGGTTTTCTACGAGCCGAACAGCAGCTCCGAAAGTCTTTGTTGAGATTGAAATGTTTTTTTTAATGTTTGGGATGATTATACGCTCGAGCGGACAGCGGCAACTGTAAAAATGCCAAGTTTCTTACCGGAGGCTGGTTTCTTAATGGAGGCTCGTTGGGCTATGTTTAAAAAGTCCAAAAAATGTCCCGTCATTGTTGCGTCATCACATAGCAGAGTCTCTCCGAATTGGTTGTTGTTACGCGACAAGCAGCCGAAGTAGGTCAAAGTTCAATTTGTTGAACTCGGGCAGTGGCTGCTCTGGACGCTCCGCGTGCGCAGAAAAGAACTGCTGCGCCCTGCCACGCTGCTCGAACTGCTCAAAATGTGCCGCGTCACGCTTCGCCGCTCCTCGCCACTCCTCCACATAGACTTTGCATGTGAACTGGCTGATTCGGCTGCTTGAAACGCGTTTGGTGTGTAGCCGGCATTAGCCTAAAAAACAGGTTTTGGACTCTTGGAGAAAAACAGAAGGTCTGCGGCATCATTTCACCTGCATTAGTTTCACAATTCATCTGAAAGGCTAAGAAAAAAAATATCTAAAAAAAATAAAATAAAAAGCTATGACCCAACTTTATTCCAATGTAATAGTAGGCTATCAAAATAGTTCAATGGCTACAAGATTTATGGAGCAGCAGATCAATACCAAAAACTAGTCTACAGGATACCCAAGTCTGTCTGTCGTGTAGCCAGTAGAGTCTGTGCAGTTCCATCATCCAGTGTTCACCCTTCCATGATTAACAGCAAGTGTACATGTATTGTGTACGGCTACATGCATTTAGTATAGCTTTAGCACTCATAGATGGTTGCGTTGATGCTTTTCTTGAGCATGACTAAAGTGAGTCCATTACATCGCACTGGAGACTGAGTTTCAAAGTTTGAGTCCTCACTGACACACTCATGCCAACTCTTGAAGAGCAGCTTGTCAGCTTTTTGTTTAGCTCTCAAAGTAGAATAGAAGAAACTGAAAGTTATGCACCATAACTCATGTTCCCTGAAGGAGGGAACGAGGTGCAACACTATTGCTATGGGAAATTGCGCCCCCGCGTGGTTACCTGAAGGAATACATTCACGCCTTTATGGCAGGGGGTGTCAACGTCACCCCAGAGGCCCCGCCCTCTGGGTACTAATGATACGTTCACACCGGACGCGTTTTGAGCTGCAGGAGCGTCCGGTTTACATGCAAAGTCAATGGGGGACGCGCCTCTAGGGGTCGTGCGTTACGTCACGTCCGTTTTGAGCGGCGCGGAAGGGGCGGCATAGCGTTTTCCGTGCATGCGGTGCCCGCGGCAGCCGCCGCCGCTCAACTTGGGAAAGCTGAACTTTCGCCGCTCAACGTGTCTTGACAAACAGGATCAGCTATGTGACGTGGTAACGAGGGGACGGATGTTGCGCAAGTGTGACGTATTGTTTGTGAGAAACAGAAACAACCCGCAAATTCGTGTTCAAGTATGGAGGAGAAACTTCCTGGCGGAGTGTCAGTGAGGAAGTCAGGATATCGGATAAGTTTTGAATTGTAAACTTTTCACGTTTAGCAAGTTTAAGCTTTGCTAGCCGATTTTAGCTCCTCCCACACCCCGCCGCCACCGCCGCTGTTGCTTCTTGTTCCGGTCTGAACACCAGTTCAGTCCAGTGCATCCACCTTGAGGCGTTTCGCGCTTTTTGGCCGCACTAAACGCGTTCAGTGTGAACGTAGCATTAGATGCAGACGCCCATCCAACCGGTCTCCAAGTGCACTTCACCGAGCTTCAGCATTGAAAAGGGCCAACTGTGTTGCACCTCGTTCCCTCCTTCAGGGAACATGAGTTATGGTGCATAACTTTCAGTTCCCTTATCAGTCAGTCACTCGATGCAACACTATTGCTATGGGAACGTGATTCATTCAAGTCCTTGAAATGCTCAGTAAAATGCATGCTTGTGAGAACTTCAGCCTCATACATCAGGCGTTTTGGCTGTTTTCTACTCTGGGTTAGAGAGTACAACCTGAGTGATGTCACATGCAGTGACATCCAAACTATAATGCTTTGCAAACGTGTTTGTTGAACTCCAGTTTGTAGCAGCACATATGTTTGCAACTGGTATGCCCTTAAAAAGGTACCACGAGGCCGCTAGGCCTCGAGTGGAATGGGCGTGTACCCCAGAGGGCACCTGTTGACCTTTGTTGCTATAGCCCTCTCTAAGGCCTCTGTCACCCAGTGTGAAAGGCGCTACTTTGAAAAGGCTCTGCCAGCAGCTGGATTGGCAAAACATATGAACAGCTGGTCTGATTTTCTCCAACTGACAGTACTTTCAATGTAAGCACTTAGGGCCCTGACAGGGCAGAGTGCATTCCACCTCCTCTGTCCTTCAGAGAGGACAGGGTAGGGAGGAAACGTTGAGAGACCAAAATCCAGACTTCTGGGATATAGAGTTGGAACCTTTGGCACATATGCGGGGTTTGGACGCAGGGTGACCTTTGACCCATCAGGGGCAAACCTAGTACACATTGGGTGTACAGAGAAAACGTGGTTGTCACCCACACGTTTAGCTGAGCAAAGAGCTAAGAGCAAGGCAGTTTTATAAGATAACAAATATATCTTAATGCTGCTAATAGGCTCAAATGCAGGCTCACAAAGAGTCAGTCAGAGTCAGAGTACTTTTTATTAACATTGCACACGTTTTCACCAGTACAGCGTGAATATGTACGCACAGTCATCCGGAAGGGGGCGAGTGTGTGAAGCTGCTGCTACAGACCACATGAGACATAATATCACATTATGTTCTTCAGCGAGGCCTCTCCCATCCGTATCGGGATGAAGGTCAAAGGTGTGAAAACAAGGAAAGAACCATGAGGGTCACAGCGTTGATATTAAAAAAAGATGTATCACATTTTGTCTTTCAAGACACCACATGAGACAGAAAAAACTATACCAGAAGCACATTTAAGACAATCACATGTTGCATTTTGAGACTGAGGCAGTGAGACTTCTGTCCATGAGACATTCCAGATAGCAAACAGTTCTGAGGTGAAACCAGCCGGCCTCCGATAACGCTCATAGAAAAGTTCTCCGGGGGGGGGGGGGGTGTAGCGATAGTGCAGCTGTTGCCTCAGAAAACACGTCTCAGGAGAAATTTGACATCCAGCCTTTTTCCAAGGCTGTTTAGGGTAAAGTCAGATAAGGATTACAAATATTTTTCACTTCAGGCAGACAGTATAATTCCTTCAGCCTTGAGTCTTTCTGGGCAACTCTGATATGGTCCAATTCTGGACTTTTTCCTCTGATCCAGCTGTGGCCTTAGATGTTGACCACCAACGTCCAGAGTCCCAATCCGAGCGGATGATCTGCGATCCTCAGAGATCATGTACGCCTTCCGGATTAGCTTTTAAACAGCTGATTTCCGAGGTCATAACGCAGATCAGATCGGGTGTTCCAACATTAGGTCCTGCTGACACTTTCCCTCATTTGCTGATAGGCCAGTACTCCACAAAACGCCAAAAAAGCAAAGCGCCGCCATCGTAATCCAATTTAATCCAGATTCTTCACATTTCCTCAGAGCACACAGAGAGCGAGACGTCACCATCCCATAGAATCCATGGCGTATCCTCTCGTTTTGTCTGCGGGGATGGGCCGGCTCCCCCCGTGCCTTGCCTTGTTGAAATCTTTCAGTAGAGTTGAATTACCATACCACCCAATTCATCTTAATCTTCGTTCGAGGTGCTTTCATGAGAAGCTGCAGACAAGACAAAAAGCAGCGGCAGCAGGGAGGGGGGAAGGATGGGGGAGGAGAGGAGAAAAAGGCGACTACCTCCTTCAGAAGCCAGAACAGAACAAAGAGCATCCAGGACTAACTGTAGGTCCCATCAGGGGCCAAAGTCCTGCTGGGGGTCTTGTCCTCAGTATATCTTTCATGAAACGTATCATGAGAGGGTGAGCACCGGGTGTTTTACCCCTCCAACCTTCGTGGCATGCCGAGATGGCTGACAAAAACACCTTAATGGTGGAAAATGAGCAGCCTTTCTCCAGCAGGTCCTGTAAAAAGGTGAGGAGTTGGACCAAGTCACATGAATAGAAAATAATATTCCTCTCCAGACACCAAGCCTCAAAAACATGCCATTTACGAGCGTAGAGAGTCTGAGTTGACAATGCTCTGGCTCCTTTTATCGTGTTTATGACGTTGCTGGGAAGACCAGAGGCCATCAGTCTGTTCTTCTCAGCGGCCAGGCTGTGAGCTGCCACAGTTCTGGACGTGGGTGAAAGAACTGCCCGTGTGCCTGAGTCAACAGGTCCCCATGGGGGGGCAACTGCCACGGTGTTCCTGACGACAGTGAGATTATCTCTGGGTACCACGGTTTCTGTGGCCATCTGGAGGCTATTGATATCAGGGAAAGAGCTCCCTTGCGTACACGTTCCAATATCACCTGAATCAGAGGGATGGGGGAAAATGCATAATATAGCACCCTTGCTGGCCAGCTGTGGGCCAGGGCATCTGCTCCCAGCGGTGCGTCTGTTTCCTTCAGAGAGAAGCACAGAGCGCAGTGCGTGCTGGTTTTGCATTCGAAGAGATCGACGGATTCACGCTCGTATCGTGACCAGATCTGGTCCACGACCCATGGGTTCAGTCTCCATTCTGAGGCTAACAGCGGTCCTCTTGAGAGGGCGTCTGCCCCGTGGTTTGTCTCGCCCGGGACGTATGTCGCCCTCAGAGACAGTATTCTGGGGCCGCATCACGTGAGCAGCTTGTGTGTCGGACCGAGGAGGGGTCGGGACCTTGTCCCTCTCTCCCTGCTGATATAGGACACTGTTGTCCTGTTGTCTGACTTTACCAGGACATGCTG
>JBBPBX010014664.1:0-50567 GCA_038048925.1 Garcialebias charrua | reverse complement strand
TATATATATATATATATATGTATATATGTATATATATATATATATATATATATATATATATATATATATGTATATATATATATATATATATATATATATACAGGGAACCCCCGACCTACGAACGAGTTCGGGACCTAAGAACCGTTCGCAGCTCGATCCGGTCGTAGGTAGGGGGTGAAAATTGCGTCCCGTTCGTAGGTCGTTATTCTGTTCGTAGGTCGCGGAAATACCGCTAACGGTGCGCCGCGCACACATTTAACAGCATGAGACTGACATACTGGCCCATAAACATGCACAGAACTTTATTTACAAACACTTATCTAAACCATTACACCACACATGCATCCATAAACACACACAGTAACTGTACATCAGTAACTTCACATCAGAACTGCAGGAAATCAGCTGGAAATCACATCAGCAAAATTATGTCAACAATCACACATGAACACTTCTCAAAGTGCAGCTTTTAACATTTAGCTAACGTGCTAATTCCTAAGGAGCAAAAATTAAAATTAATGCTAACGTTCATAAATCAATGCAAACGTTTGCTTTCGTCTAAAAATATTTCTTTGAGTACATTTAGTACTGGACCGTACCTGCCCGTTCGATGACCCGTCGAAAAATACAGTAGCGTAGAAAATTAGCTAACGTGCTAATTCCTAAGGAGCAAAATTTAAAATGAATGCTAACGTGCTAACGTGCTAACGTTCGCTTTAGTCTAAAACTGCTACTGTAAATTAAAATTTATTACTGTACCTGTTTGTACGTTGTTCGTTTTCTCTCGTCGTTGTTCTTCTTCGTTCTCGTTCGTATGTCTCTTCTCATCAATCACTGTAACTGACCCACGTGGGACAAAATGGCCGCTGCCCTTTAAATAGTTACCGCTTTACCTGTACGGATCCCTCTGCCGCCAGGTGCACTGTGGCTGTGTGTACATCCGCCAGAAGCCCAGCCCCCCCTCTCGCTGGCGGTACTTTTCCACTGTCATGCGCAGTGTCACGCCCATGCTCAACAAGCAACAGCCAAAGGCAATCCCCTCCCCCACCTCGCCGATTGCCATATGTGACGCAGTTACGCCGTAGCTCGATTATATACTTGTAATGGGGCTCGTTCGTAGGTCGTGCATCCAGTCTGCCGTAGCTCGATTATATATTTTAGCTTGGTTCGTTCGTAGGTCACGAACTTTTCGCCGTAGCTCGATTATATATTTTTAACTTGGTTCGTTCGTAGGTCACGTATTTTCTGCCGTACGTCGATGGCATTCTTCAACTTTGGTTCGTTCGTAGGTCCCGTGGTTCGCAGGTCGATGGAGTCGTAGGTCGGGGGTTCCCTGTATATATATATATATATATATATATATATATATATATTTATATGTATGTAGTGATACAGGCCTTCTGTCTTGACCTTCAAGTACACCTCTCTGCATCTCTTTGAAACTCTCAGTGTTACACCTTCTTGAAACTCTCAAGGAGACAAATGGACACTTTTATTTTTTACAATTATTATGAATTAATGGACACTAATTAATCAGATTGAACTTTCTCTTTAATGTGTGTTAATTCAGAATTGATCAACAGTATATTTTGTCATTTTAATGATGATCTGTTACTTGCATGAGTTTGACTTCTGCTGGTTTATTCTACAATACAAGTGTGCTCTGAAATCTAGGACATGAGTCAGGGTAAGCTGTTCACTCTCTTCTCTGTTTTGTCTGCAACCTAGACTCAACAGGCCAGTCCATCTGGCTGTTTATGTAAACAGTTTTCCTGTTGTCCGTCAAGAGTCTTTCTGCCTATGGAATTAAACTTCCATCTTTTATTTTGTTAGTTCAGCCAGTAGTCGTTAAGGAGGTGGGGAAGACCCCGCCTCCCATATAAAGGTCATTTCCTGTTGATTCTTTAGTGCTTGGGAGAGAACTGAACTCGCAACTGGTTTCTCCTCTGGGAAAGCTGGAGACGTTCCGGTCATATGTCAACTAGACCCACGTTTCAGCTGGGTCACAGTAAAGCTTACTGTAACTCACTCATTCATCTTCTGGAAGAATTTGTTTTCTGAAGTTTTATTTTGAAAATCAGTCTGTGCGCTTGACCATTGTTTCCTGCCGAAGGAGGCGAGTTTCCTCGTATCGTGAATCAGCCACACACGCTGAAGTTTCCACTGGACGACCGTTGGACAACCAATCCACGTGTGTGTCCAGACACTTCTCCACTCTTATCTCCAAGAGACGAACCGTCAACAGGTAACGAGTCGTGGTGTGCTTGAACGTACGGGAGCCCAGCAGCTGCTCGTGTGGGAAAAGGGTCTGTTGAACCCAGTCTGGTTCAAAATAACCAACTTTAGTTAACTTAGCTTCCACGTATTCCTTCCTCCTATTTCTTATTTGTCATAAGCTTTTAATCTGTCAAGTAATGTGCCAACAGTTTAAGTTCCCAATGTCTGTTTGTTTTAATTTGAATTCTTGTCAACGTAGTTATTAAATCAGAGCTAATATCGATACAAATGTTTAATGTAATTTTTGTGATAGTTTCAATAAAAGGTCTATTTTGGGTAGACCAACATAAGTTGAAGTCTCTTGTGAAATTACATTTCTGGCTAATCACATCACAGATTTATTGATTTATTCTGAAAAAGTTGAGACCCCGTGAACTTGGTGGCAAGTTTTTGCAGATAAAAGTCTGCTCAGACCTACGCATCTAAAAATATAGGGAAGTCAGCAGAGGTGGGTAGAGTATTCAAAATTTTTACTCAAGTAAAAGTATTGTTACTTGAACCAAATATTACTCAAGTAAAAGTAGTGAGTAGGCATCCAAAAATTTACTTGAGTAAAAGTAAAAAAGTACTTTGATTATAACCTACTCAAGTAGTGAGTAACTGCGGAGTACCATCTCGTGTCATTAAATTATAACATGCAAATGGATTTACAAGGAAACATAACTTTTAATGAGACTGAATATACATTGTTATAAATAAAAACACAAAGGCAAAAGGATTTAGAAATAAACCACTTATCTTTTACATTGTTATAAATAAAAATAAATAAAAAACACAAAGGCAACTGTATCCAAAATAATTCAGCTAAATACTGTATTAATAAACGACTTTCTGCAAAACTTTGTTTCTACCAGTTGGAACTCATTTTCTTACATTTTGACATCCTATAAACAGAACTAACTGTTTAAGTATAAACTGAAACACAGTCCTACACATCAGGCAAAGGACTGTGTATTCCTGAACTTAATCAGTAGAACAACTGACAGCATAAACTCAGTGAAACATTATTCAATAATGTGACTGTTAAGCTTTAAGAGTAGCTGGCTCTCAAGGTTTTTGCAGTGAAGCTGTGATCTCTTAGCAGTTAAAAGGAGTCCTGCATGACTAAAGAGTCTCTCACAAGCTGCAGGTGCTGGAAGACTTGTGTTGACTTTGAGTGACAACCGCTTGATTTGAGGAAAAGAGTGTAACAGATCCATACCTCCAGTAGATGGACATGAAAGATACCTCTCCAGCTCTCCTGATTTTCTGGTCTTAATGGATCCAAAGAAGTCTTCTTCATCAGAGTGGCTGCTGTTTGTGCTGTTGTCATCATCAGTGTTAGTGTCCAAGTCATCCTTGATGTAGTTGAGACCTTTAAAAACATTTTTGCAAAGAATTACTACACTTATGCAGCATGTGTATGTAATGTTTTGTTATGTGCACACACACACACTGATGTTTTTATATTTACCAGATTTTAAGATCCCATCCAGCAGGGCATCGATGAGAGGTGCACACACTTTGCAAGATGAGACAAGCTTCTTCCTTGTCTTGCCTTGGTGTAGTGTTGGCAGGAAGAAGCCCATGTGCACAGATGATTCTCACACTCTTCATCGGTGGCTCATCAGAGGAGGAGGATTTTCGCTTCTTGTTGGAATCTACCAACTCAGTGTATTTCATCAAGCTGTTCGAGTGGATCCTCTGTTCACAAATAAATAAATAAAACAGAATAAGAATATATAATCCACACATCAAACATTTCAGATAAACCTATTACATTTTCAAAGACATGCCAAAGCATTGAGTTAATAATAATGATTTAAAAAAGCTGGTCCTCTGGACATTCAAAAAACAAAACAAAAAGCTTTGTTTGTTATATACAGTATACTGTATATGTTTGAGACTTAATAATACGTTACTAAATAAAGTAACTTAAATACAATTAACCCTTGTTGTTTATTTTAGTTTGTACTGTAATGTTCAAATATGAAACCAAAGCAGTTTGCCAGGGCAAAAATGTTTTTAGTTTATTTTAGAGAGAGAGAGAGAAAAAGATACTTTCAAGCCCAAAACCGCAATCATAACTGGATAACAACAAATTCAAATATACTTTTTTCCCCTGAAAAGTTACAAGAAGAAGCCTTTTTAAATCAGGAGCATCATGAACAGTTTATGTCCTGATGCTGCTCAATAATTCAGGTCAAACAAATCTAACAAGGATGTCAGGTCTTCTGAACAGATTCTGCTTTGTTGAAACATTTCATCTGAGGAGCTGCAAAAACTCAGTAAAAAAGCAGTTTAACCAGTTAGCTGACTTCCAGAAAACTAGCTATTCACTTGATAAACAGAGGACATCAGCCCACTGATGGCTGCTTGCTATTCAACAGGAGCTGAGTGGCTCTTGACATTCTCAAGGTACAAACAATGGGGAGACCGGTCATTTTCTGTTGCCGGCCCAAAAGCCTGGAACAGCCTCCCCCTTGAGCTGCGTGCCACCTCTGATCTGACTCTGTTCAAAACCAGACTGAAGACCCACTTGTTCAAAAAAGCTTTCAGTGTGTAACTTTTATTACTTTTGGTATTTTAGTATGTAGCATTTTTATTTCCATTGCCTCCATTTATTGCGGCTGTTTTTATTATTTATTTTCACTGATTTATTGTACCGGTTTTTATATTTTCTGTCCTGGTCAATGCAAGGCATTGTAGGAAGGTGCTATACAAATAAAGTTTATTATTATTATTATTATTCTTACATACTCTTGATCGATCGAGAGAGAGACAGTACTATCACACACATACAATGCTGTTATTGCATCACTCAGCCCTCTGTGAGCAGCATAAAAACAGCAGCATGTCAACAATAATTAGGTTGATCGTCTTCTTTTTATGTGCGAATAGCTATCTTCTGGCTGAATATCAATGAACAGATTGTTCCAGTGTCTGGATGCTTAAAACCCGATCCATTTTGGAATGTAAGATTTTGCTTTGGCTATTTGATGTACCGGTAACTGATAAAAACTGGTTTTGAATTGAATTGAGAAAGCTCCTCGGATGAAGAGCGAAACATCTTCTGTTACAAATTAAGTCCAGTTGTTTCTGTATTGAACATTTTTTTAGACAAATAGTATAATACTGTGACGTTTTATTTATTTTGGGTTGTTCTAGGCCTGTATGAATCAACTGTAATAATAATAATAATCATTTTATTTAAAAGCGCCTTTCAGGACACCCAAGGACACTTAACAAATTGTGTTCCACTAAGACACTTATTGGAGGTTTGTGACTTTAAAAATCTGAGGGGACTGTCAGCATGTGTAGCTACATCTTCCACCAGCCGTCCCATTATGTAGCAAACCATTTGTTTTTAGCTACATTAGCATTTTGTCATGTGTGCTCACACAAGAGTGTGAACACGTTTTTAGTAACACACCACGTAACATTCAATAGTCACGTCATACACAGTTTTAAAGTTATGCAGGCTGTTGAAATAGAGCTGACATCATTACACAAAAAAATTAAAAAAATAAAGGCAAACTTACCGCAACGTGTTTTCTCAAATTTGACGTCGAGTTCATGTAGGCTGAAACATCTACAAGTTTTGGCAGACACAGCTGACAGCGCATGATGTAACTATTCTTTTTAGACGACTGAAAGGTGAACATTGCTCGTATGTGAGGCCAGGGGTGCTCTTACTTCTCTTCGCCAGCTTCTGTCGCCATTCTTTCAGGAACCGTCCGTATGTTTCTCTCTTCAACCGAGTCCAGAATCTCAACGTCACTGGCCTGCGCCGGCTGCGTGGAGAGTTTGTTGTGGTCACGTGACTGGTTGGCTTCACTTGATTGGTTACATGTCAGGTGACAATAAGTAACGCAATAAATTTGCCGCAAATGTTTTTATATATTTTAAACAAAAAGTAACGGTAGCGATCGGCAGAAAGCCCATAGTAACGGAGTAAAAGTTGCGGTTTCCTCCCCTAAAATTTACTCAAGTAAAAGTATAAGTCTTTCACATTTAAACTACTCTCACAAGTACAATTTTCTCAAAAAGTTACTTAAGTAAATGTAACGGAGTAAATGTAACGCATTCCTACCCACCTCTGGAAGTCAGTAAACTGACCTCGTAAGTGTTTAATTACACAAACGCCCTATAGATTTCTTTACATATTGGTGGCCCGTGACAGGTCTTCTGAAAGATTAAATTGATGAAGTTGTTTTTGTAGCTTATAACAACGGTATTGTTGGCATAGTTTGCATCCTGTTGTGGACTTATGGAATAGTTTTGGCTGGTGAGTGTCTCAGAGATTGCTAATCGTGGCATTGTCTGGTGCGTTTCACGTTAGAATTATCTTTTCTTTCACATTTCAACGTATGCGTGATGCTGATGAGTGATAAATGTTGTGTCTGTGTTTGTGAGACGTTCATAACGTGTCGCGAGGCTGCATGCATTTTTCATTGTTGTGACCGCCGCGTCACGATTTCTGCTTCATTTTATTACTTCTGCGGTTTGCTGTTGAAGGTCTGTTTCACTCATTTGCTGCTCCATTTTTACCTAATCTGTTACAACGTGTTTGCCGAGGTTCGGGTGAAACCCACTCCGCTTTTGGACCGGACACTCCGGTTCCGAGTGACGTAAAGTCCGTTGTTGTACACAGTTAGCGTGCTGCCTTCTTTGGGAAGCGTGGGAGTTAGCCTGGTTGTGTTTTAGCTCATTAACAGTATTTTCTGCGGTGTAAAAATATGTTTATTTTGTGAAAGAAGTGTCCAGGACTTTGGGTCGAGCTAACGTTAGCATTACCGAGAGACAAGATGGCTGCTTAAAGCGCTGTGATTGGTCCATTGTGTGTTGTGTTCAAAAAAGTTGGTTCTGTTAGACTGCTGGTTGTCACATTCATTTTTGCACACATTTCTGACAGTTTATCTGTGTTGTTTGAGTTCTGTGCACGTGATATCGTCGAAGACTGGCTTAACCGCGGTGTTTTGCGATATTTATGACTGTTTTAGAACGTTAAAAGTCCGTTCCACGCTCTTGTTCGACCGACCGCTGGTCCGTGAACACAACGCTCGAACGGCACGTCACACATGGGTGGCGTTAGGTTTCGGAGACACAATTTCCCATGAACACTTGGGTTTTAGAACTACAGTTCTGTCTTCGCTGTGATTGGTTGGTTACGCTGTAAGTGTTGACGCTTGCGGGGTGGGGGAGCCCACTCCTCGTCAACTTTCACTTTGGTATACCTGCTCTTACAGGCTTCATGCTTGTTTGTCCGTTACTATCTCTGAAAAGACTGTTTCATCGCGGTGTTTTGGGGATTTTAATGGGTGGATTGAGTCTGTTGCTCTGTTGACTGCCGATCGCCATGTGACCAGGGGCCTCATGTATCAACCGTGCGCACGCACAAAAACATTGCGCACGTCACTTTCCACACAAAGTGGCGTATGTATCAAATCTGATATGAACGGGAATATCTGCGCATCCACGTAGAAATCCACGGCTGCTCCCCTGCTTGCGTACGCACGTTTCTGTGGTTATTGTTCCTTTGGCGACACTTACAGGTGATCTGTGAAACCGTGTCCACGATGTGAAAACAATCATAAATCCCACCAAACACACATGATTAACGATTATTACATCCACATGGACGCAATTAGATGAGTGGATATAAAAGCATGCGCCAGATAGTGGCAACAATATTGACAACAATGAGATGTAATTTCTTTAAATAAGAAGTTAACCAAGCTGTATTAACACGCCTACGTTTAGGTCAGTGGGTAAAGCGCTTGCCTTTAGTTCCAAAGGTCGTGAGATCGACTCCCGCATGGTACAACGTTTTTCTTTTTTTTTTCGTTCCAGATTGAAATACACATGAAAACTATTTACAAAACAATAAATCGTCTGCTTCCTTTCATTTCATGTATTGTTCTATTTCTTGTTGTTTCATTCAATAGTTTTCCTGTGGTCTTTAAATCTGGAATGAAAAAAAAAAACATTGTACCAAGCGGGAGTCGATCTCACGACCTTTGGGACGAAGGGCGGGCGCGTTCGCCACTAAGCTATACAGGCATGTTAGATCAGCTTGGTCAACTTCTTATTTAAAAGTGGATGGTTTGTTTTGCACTGTGCGTGCCGAATGAAGCCTTTTTCCGTGCTTCTCTGCCTCACTCAGAAGTGATTTCTGTTCACAGTCCGTGAAGTTCCTCTTTTTTCCACGTTCCGACATGATTTGCAATGGAGCAGAGACGACATTCCTGTCGTGCATGGCATATTTGAATGACTTTGCATATTCATACGGAGGCGTGTCAAGGGCGGAGTCGGCCACTCTCTCATGTGCGCTGAATTCCACGTTGATTGTGTTGTACATAAGGAATGTGCGTGGATTCCGGTGTACGCACAGTTTGATAAATCTGGATTTTTTTGTGCGTGGACACTTTTCTGGATTTGTCCGTACGTGACTTTTCAGTAAGAAATCTACGCAAGTCTTTGTACATGAGGCCCCAGGTCACGTGACGCCGGGAGCTGCAGCTCCTTTATGGGTCCGACTTTATTTCTTTTAAACGCAGTTTAAAAGACTTCACAGTTCAACCAATGTTTCTCACATCGTTTCGTATTTTGTGAGGCTGGGGTTCGAGAGTTTTGTCACGTCAAAGCTCTGGATATTTCTGATTGATGCTTTTGACCCGTTGTTAGACGTCTGTGAATGTTTGGCAGCTCACTGCTGCGCTCACAGGTGATAACAGCGCCTCTATAGCGGTCAGAAAGAGAATTGCGGTCGCTGTGATAAACTTATCCAGCGTTGCATACCCCCACCTGCTGGGTGCTGGTTGCATTAGACTACAGTTTGATGCAATTCAGTCTGAGGTCAACTTTCCTGTTTGTTTTTTTTAATAGGGTGTATGGAGTACAGTTGACGTAACACACTCACAGCACCCTCTCCTTTGATTTTCACATATAAACAAATGTTGATAGCAGCACAGTTACACAGAAGTAATACAGACACGTCTGCTTTTTGATAAAACTTGACACTTTTATCATCAATTCTGTACAAAACATGCTGTCTGTCCCTGTTTATTTTAAACTGCAAGTTTAGATTAACACACATGAGGCACCTTTTGTCTTGATTTTCACAAAAATCACACAGAAACATCCGATTTTGTTTGACCTTGTCACAGGTCGACAAATTAATAGGAATCACTGATTTTTATTTAATTTCACATCTTGGACTCCATGTTGGCTGCCACAGGCATCACATGGTGAGACTGCACACTGTGAAATAAGACCCACTTTCCTTGATTTTTCACAGAAAATCAGTACAAAGATGGACGTTCTAACAGGTGCATCCTTTGATAGGCATTTAGCTGCAAAGAACGTCCTTCAGGAACCAGGTGAACATCCCCTGGTGTTTTACGACAGGCTCCTCTCTGTTTACACAGGGGATAAAACTGTCCCTGGAATTGAGGAAGATTACCTGTTTAAAAGTCGTTTCACTTTGAATCTAATACCTTTCATAATGAAATGTGTTCGCTTCAATGTTAATTGCAAAGAGAAGGAGAAATTGGCAGAAATTAAACAATGTGCTGTGGAATTTTTTGACATGCTCGAACGACGGAAAACACCCTCAGTGGTGTGCCCAGGTCAAAAGGTCACATCCCACTCGCAGAAGATAGAAGAGGGTCCCTCTCCTACAGAGTGCGAGAGTGAACAGGTTTTTCATGATAAACAACAGTTCAGTTCCACAAGCATGAACAGTGACTCAGATCGGTTCACAGGGAGTTCTGCTGACCCTGCCCCTCAGGTTGAAGACCCTGAGATGAGCAAAGAACCGCACATGGTAGGTGTTCGCTCTCTAGATGAACCCAGACGGTTCGGATCGAACCAAAAGAGTTCTCTCATGGATCTCACAGTAGGTGAAATTCGAAGGAGGTTGCATGGGCACCGTGAACCATTAAAAAATGGTCTGTCCCAACATGTACCCACGAGAAGCGGCCCTCCTGCCCCTGCCCCTCGAACTGCACAGTTTGAGACATGCAATGAGTCACACATGCTCCAGATTATGGAAATGGCACCTCCGCGCGTGGACGTGACTGAGGTTGTGAGTTGTTTGTCAAATGTTTTGAATGTTACAGTGGTTGACCAAGCTGACACAACGTGTGACGTTGTCCTTGATGATAACACAAACAACGTTGTTCATCCTGATGAAGCGACGCGCAGCACTGCCTTTTGCAACAACTCAGTGCACACAGTTGACAACAACAACGTCGGCACTGACATAAATGCTGACAGCAAACAAATTGCTGAAAATCCACATCCTGAAGGTCATGAGGCAGACAGCCATCATGATGCTGACAGCGACGACGATTACACAGACAGAATCACACGTACACAGAAACGTGTGGAAAAACCTGAATGGTTTCTGTGTAACTTTATAAAAAGGGGAAAAGCTAAGAGAGCTTACCTGCCACTCACATTGGAAGGGGTCCTCGCGCAAGAAGCACTCCTGGTTTGCGGCTCAGACGTGTCTATCATGTCAGCCAAACTGTTTGAGGAGCTAAGGACCGCCGCTAACGATGTTGACAGGCAAATACCCTTTGTGAAAGACACTTATGGTGAGCAACAGGGCCTCGCAAAGACGAGAACAACCCTAATAGCCATGGTTCACATGCAGATTGGCGAAATGTCACTATACCACCCGGTATATGTGTCTGAACTTGACTCACTCCAGACTCCATTTGTGGTTGGCCAAGATTTTATAAATCGCTTTGAAGCGATTATAAATTATGGCAATCAGACAATGTGGGCCACAGTGAGCAGTCCACTGCCAATCGTGGTACCTCCCCAAGGTCAGGACACTGACTGTCTAACAGCAGGTACCGCTGAGGTCACATGGGATTCCCCAACCGAGACCACAAGCCCGGTAAGTGAACCTTCAACTACAGGTGAGACAGAGGAGACTCAACAGGTGGACCAGCCTCTGGCCCATCACGAGGACCTCCTCTGCGGGCTGACACCTTCAGCACTCACTGAACACTACCTACCACCGGTAGAAGAAAGTGACAGTCTACAACACGCTGACAGTCACTTGGACTCCATTGTTACAGATTTTGAGGACCCCTCCTCGAACAAAAGGGGGGCAGACTCACACTTCCTACCACGGGTAGAGGACGGTGTAGAGATCCAAGGATCACACACCGAGAACGCTGTACTGTCCTCTGGGACAGGTAATTCAGTTGTCAGCCAAGCTTTCAATGAAACCTTGGTTCGAGAGCATTTGAATCTAGAACTACTCAGAGATGACATAGTTCTTACAGTCTCAAAGAGCACCTCTTCAATCATGAAGTGGGAAGACGTACACCACAACAACAGTGACCCGTCGCAGTCTGACCAGTCAGGCACACTTGCGACTGCGCCAACGGTTGTGACACACCTGTATTACGCAGAAAGAGGTAAACGTACAGAGGTACGTTGGCCGAAACCTATAAGGTTCCTGTACAAGGTTCCCAATAAACTGCGCGAACAGCTTAAACTAAACAAAGGCATCCTAACTCGTGCCCATGGACGGACGTCCACACCTGTGTGCGTGGTCCCTCATGACCACAGGGGGGTGATGTTAGGCCATGCCCATGTCAAGGACAAAGATTTCAATAACCCCACAAACGACAAAGATCTCGCAAACTCAAAGACTTCATGGGAAAAGAAGGTCGTCCAAGCACAGGATAGTAAATAAACTAAACAGTTTAAACTATACTAGTTGCGAAAAGAAACCGTTCCAACTAGAACTTAGAAACGCTAAGCATAAAACCCACAACAAAAAACTAACCTTAACAACCGTTTAAATCTGCAGGATTTAATTGACATCGGTTATAAAGCTAAGAACTGTTTTTCTTGTGTGTGACACGTGGAATCTGACGACCAGAGTGAGTTTGACGTAGTGAAACGTTGTTTTTAGTTGCTTGATTGCTACTTTTGTTGTTATTGAAGTTGTTATTGTTTTCTGAACACTCCCAGCCAATAGAGGTTTTGATTGTTGATTAGTTGAAGACTTAAATGGATTTAACTATGCCAACATGCTGTTCATTTTGTTAAAGATCTCAATCTTTGAAAAGTCATTGTAGATCAATACTACTTAAGGTACTATAATCTACACTGACCTCCCAATCATTTAGGTAGAACCGATTCGATCGTTTCTATTCTAGATCTATTCATTTTGATGAGTCTCGCCATAGACTTCAAAATTTATAGGGAATACCAAATCTTGCGTCGTTCGTCTAAAAGACAACAGACATTTAGACCAAACTAGTTTTCATTTTTTTTATTTTAGTTTAACCTAAACTAAATAATGAATGGAGGAATAGTTTGAATGAAGAGGCCTTCGTTACAGAAGCCCTCCACATTTCTATAGGTATAGATCCCTATATCTGATTTTTACAGCATTGATCCACCCCTTAATTGGTAATTTTAGCTGATCTAATCCATGATAGCTTACATACCAGGTGCATATATCCATCCATCCATCCATCCATCTTCTTCCGCTTATCCGGGGTCGGGTCGCGGGGGTAGCAGCCTAAGTAGGGAGGCCCAGACTTCCCTCTCCCCAGCCACTTGGAGCAGTTCCTCCAGGGGAATCCCAAGGCGTTCCCAGGCCAGCCGAGAAACATAGTCCCTCCAGCGCGTCCTGGGTCTTCCTCTGGGTCTCCTCCCGGTGGGACGTGCCCGGAACACCTCACCAGGGAGGCGTCCAGGAGGCATCCTAACCAGATGCCCGAGCCACCTCAACTGGCTCCTCTCGATGTGGAGAAGCAGCGGCTCTACTCCGAGTCCCTCCCGGATGACTGAGCTTCTCACCCTATCTCTAAGGGAGAGTCCAGCCACCCTGCGGAGAAAACTCATTTCAGCCGCTTGTATCCGAGATCTTGTTCTTTCGGTCATAACCCAAAGCTCATGACCATAGATGAGGGTGGGAACGTAGATCGATCGGTAAATTGAGAGCTTTGCCTTTTGACTCAGCTCTCTCTTCACCACGACAGACCGGTACAGCGCCCGCTTCACTGCGGACGCTGCACCTATCCGCCTATCGATCTCACGCTCCAGTTTTCCCTCATTCGTGAACAAGATCCCGAGATACTTAAACTCCTCCACTTGGGGCAGGACCTCCTCCCCGACCCGGAGAGGGCATGCTACCCTTTTCCGGCTCAAGACCATGGCCTCGGATTTGGAGGAACTGATCCTCATCCCGGCCGCATCACACTCGGCTGCAAACCGCTCCAGTGAAAGTTGTAAATCACGAACTGATGAAGCCAGTAGGACCACATCATCTGCAAAAAACAGAGAAGCGATTCTAAGGTCACCAAAACGGATCCTCTCAACACCTTGGCTGCGCCTAGAAATTCTGTCCATAAAAGTTATGAACAGAATCGGTGACAAAGGGCAACCTTGGCGGAGTCCAACTCTCACCGGAAACGAGCCTGACTTACTGCCGGCAATGCGGACCAAGCTCTGACACCGGTCGTACAGGGACCTAACAGCCCTTATCAAAGGGCCTGGTACCCCATACTCCCGGAGTACCCCCCACAGAACCCCCCGAGGGACGCGGTCGAATGCCTTCTCCAAGTCCACAAAACACATGTAAACTGGTTGGGCAAACTCCCACGCACCCTCCAGGACCCTGCTGAGGGTGTAGAGCTGGTCCAGTGTTCCACGACCAGGACGAAAACCACACTGCTCCTCCTGAATCCGAGGTTCGACTATCCGACGGACCCTCCTCTCCAGAACCCCTGAATAGACCTTACCAGGGAGGCTTAAGAGTGTGATCCCCCTATAGTTGGAACACACCCTACGGTCCCCCTTTTTAAATAGGGGAACCACCACCCCAGTCTGCCAATCCAAGGGAACTGCCCCCGATGTCCACGCGATATTGCAGAGTCGCGTAAGCCAACACAACCCTACAACATCCAGAGCCCTAAGGAACTCCGGGCGAATCTCATCCACCCCCGGAGCCTTGCCACCGCAGAGCTTTTTAACCACCTCGGCGACCTCAGCACCAGAGATCGGAGAACCCGACCCAAAGTCCCCAGGCTCTGCTTCCTCAGTGGAAGACGTGCCAGTAGGATTGAGGAGGTCTTCGAAGTATTCCGCCCACCGACTCACAACATCCCGAGTTGAGGTCAGCAGCACGCCACCTCCACCATAAATGGTGTTGGTCTCGTACCTCTTTCCCCCCCTGAGACGCCGGATGGTGGACCAGAATCGCCTCGAAGCCGTACGGAAGTCATTCTCCATGGCCTCTCCGAACTCCTCCCACGCCCGAGTTTTTGCCTCAGCAACCACCCGAGCCGCATGCCGCTTGGACTGCCGGTACCTATCAGCTGCTTCCGGGGTCCCACAAGCCAAAAAGGCCCAATAGGACTCCTTCTTCAGCCTGACAGCATCCCTCACTGCCGGTGTCCACCACCGGGTTCGAGGGTTGCCACCTCGACAGGCACCAACAACCTTGCGGCCACAGCTCCGATAAGCTGCCTCGACAATAGAGGCGCGGAACACGGCCCACTCGGACTCCATGTCCCCCGCCTCCCTCGGAACGTGTTCAAAGCTCTCCCGGAGGTGGGAGTTAAAGCTCCGTCTTACGGGAGACTCTGCCAGACGTTCCCAGCAGACCCTCACGATACGTTTGGGTCTGCCAGGTCTGACCGGCATCCTCCCCCACCATCGGAGCCAACTCACCACCAGGTAGTGGTCAGTAGACAGCTCCGCCCCTCTCCTCACCCGAGTGTCCAAGACATGCGGCCGCAGATCAGATGAGACGACAACAAAGTCGATCATCGAACTGCGACCTAGGGTGTCCTGGTGCCAAGAGCACATATGGACACCCTTATGCTTAAACATGGTGTTCGTTATGGACAATCCATGACGAGCACAGAAGTCCAATAACAGAACACCACTCTGGTTCAGATCAGGGGGGACGTTTCTCCCAACCACACCAGATGCATATAGATAAGGCTTAATGTAGAATCCCAATCATAAGCCCACCTAAAACCACATAATTGCATGACTCAACAGGCCAGTCCATCTGGCTGTTTATGTAAACAGTTTTCCTGTTGTCCGTCAAGAGTCTTTCTGCCTATGGAATTAAACTTCCATCTTTTATTTTGTTAGTTCAGCCAGTAGTCGTTAAGGAGATGGGGAAGACCCCGCCTCCCATATAAAGGCCATTTCCTGTTGATTCTTTAGTGCTTGGGAGAGAACTGAACTCGCAACTGGTTTCTCCTCTGGGAAAGCTGGAGACGTTCCGGTCATATGTCAACTAGACCCACGTTTCAGCTGGGTCACAGTAAAGCTTACTGTAACTCACTCATTCATCTTCTGGAAGAATTTGTTTTCTGAAGTTTTATTTTGAAAATATCGAGAGGAGCCAGTTGAGGTGGCTCGGGCATCTGGTTAGGATGCCTCCTGGACGCCTCCCTGGTGAGGTGTTCCGGGCATGTCCCACCGGGAGGAGACCCAGAGGAAGACCCAGGATACGCTGGAGGGACTATGTTTCTCGGCTGGCCTGGGAACGCCTTGGGATTCCCCCAGAGGAGCTGCTCCAAGTGGCTGGGGAGAGGGAAGTCTGGGCCTCCCTACTTAGGCTGCTACCCCCGCGACCCGACCCCGGATAAGCGGAAGAAAATGGATGGATGGATGGATATTTTGAAAATCAGTCTGTGCGCTTGACCGTTTTTTCCTGCCGAGGGAGGCGAGTTTCCTCGTATCGTGAATCAGCCACACACGCTGAAGTTTCCACTGGACGGCCGTTGGACAACCAATCCACGTGTGTGTCCAGACACTTCTCCACTCTTATCTCCAAGAGACGAACCGTCAACAGGTAACGAGTCATGGTGTGCTTGAACGTACGGGAGCGCAGCAGCTGCTCGTGTGGGAAAAGGGTGTCACCCAGTCTGGTTCAAAATAACCAACTTTAGTTAACTTAGCTTCCACGTATTCCTTCCTCCTATTTCTTATTTGTCATAAGCTTTTAATCTGTCAAGTAATGTGCCAACAGTTTAAGTTCCCAATGTCTGTTTGTTTTAATTTGAATTCTTGTCAACGTAGTTATTAAATCAGAGCTAATATCGATACAAATGTTTAATGTAATTTTTGTGATAGTTTCAATAAAAGGTCTATTTTGGTAGACCAACATAAGTTGAAGTCTCTTGTGAAATTACATTTCTGGCTAATCACATCACAGATTTATTGATTTATTCTGAAAAAGTTGAGACCCCGTGAACTTGATGGCAAGTTTGTGCAGATAAAAGTCTGCTCAGACCTGCGCATCTAAAAATATAGGGAAGTCAGTAAACTGACCTCGTAAGTGTTTAATTACACAAACGCCCTATAGATTTCTTTACACACACATATATATATATATATANAACACTCTTGTCAACTGCTTAAATGACATTAAGCACTGGCTCTCTCAAAACTTCCTCCACCTAAACACAGATAAAACTGAATGCATTTTATTTGGTGCACCCGATGACACCAGCAACATCCTTCCCAGTCCCAGTTTTGGTTTTCCCCTCCCCCACTTCAACCCGGTGGTCAGAAATCTTGGAGTGCAGCTTGACTCCAACTTAAAGTTTGATAAACAGATCAGTTCTGTTGTCAAGACCAGCTTCTTTCAGCTCCGTCTGCTCTCTAAAGTAAAGTCACTCCTCAGCCGTAGTGATCTGGAGAAGGCCATCCATGCCTTTGTGACCTCCAGACTTGACTATTGTAATGCTTTGTATGTTGGATTAATCAATCCTCCATCTCCCGTTTACAGCTTGTACAGAACTCTGCCGCCCGCTTTTTGACCAACACACGAAAATATGAACACATCACTCCTGTCCTGTCCTCTCTACACTGGCTCCCGGTTCAGTTCAGGATACAGTTCAAGCTGCTGCTGTTTGTTTTCAAAGCTCTGAATGGACTTGCACCTCTCTACATCTCAGAACTTTTGAAAGTCCATCAGCCCGGCAGAGCTTTACGATCTGCCAGTCAACACCTGCTGGAGGTGCCTCGCTCAAGGTACAAACAATGGGGAGACCGGTCATTTTCTGTTGCCGGCCCAAAAGCCTGGAACAGTCTCCCCCTTGAGCTGCGTGCCACCTCTGATCTGACTCTGTTTAAATCCAGACTGAAGACCCACTTGTTCAAAAAAGCTTTCAGTGTGTAACTTTTATTACTTTGGTATTTTAGTATGTAGCTTTTTTATTTCCATTGCCTCCTTTTATTGCTGTTACTTTTATTCTATTTTCACTGATTTATTGTACCGTTTTTTTTATATTTTCTGTCCTGTTAAGCACCTTGGTCAATGCAAGGCATTGTAGGAAGGTGTTATACAAATAAAGTTTATTATTATTATTATTATTATTATTATTATTATTATTATTATTATTATTATTATTATTATTATTATTATTATTATATATTGATGCTTGGGCTCAGGGTCCCTCCGCATCACATACGCGTCGGGTCGCCCCTTCTCATCATTATTTGGTGTGCAGGGTAATATCATTGAATGTTATACTGTGATCTTGTCTTCCGGTTTGGATAGTGAAGCACTTTCATATCTACTTTTTTTAGCAACAGGATGCATTTTTCTCTCAAAATGTAAACCTTAGGCCTAACCTGATAACAAACCCTAAACTTAACCATTCACTTATTATTTGACCCCCGAACCCCAAACAAACCAATTAATGATGAGTAGGGGCGACCCGACGGGTCAAGTATGTGATGCAGAGGGACCCTGAGTCCAAGCATCAATATATGACGAGTAGGGAGTGAGAACATGTTGAAACTTCTCAGGCGTGTTGGGATATGACGGCCTATCAAGGCCAGTTGGGGAGCCAAATGTCAGATATACACGATTGTTTTGGGAACAGGCAGAACTTTAATGACATCTACCTTCAGTCTGTGTCGGTCCACTCGCTTCCAAATATATCCAAATTAAAATGACCAAACAAATAGAACGTGCCTCAGAATATCTCCAAGATGTAATCCATTCAGCCAAAAGTCTGGTTTCTCAAGACATGAACCAAGCCATCATGTAAGGCAGGCAGCGTGACCAGGTCCAGATTAGCCGCCGACGTCTTCCTTTTATGTTGATAGACCAGGGACCAGCCAATTCCAAAAAGCAGGAACCAGTTATCATAAATCCATTTAAGTATGCGTCCTTAAGATCCACAGATGACAGCAGAGATAGACACATCATCAAGTCTTCCAAGTCGATGAGATATCCAGCTGAGTGCATGCCAACAGGGCAAATCGTCTCGCCTACAACCTGTCTTCTTTTTGAAGAAATTTTATCAGTTGTGTTGAGGGACCAACTGACTAAAATTGAAGTCCATAGTTATGATTCGGAAGATTTTGTAGAAGATTTCATTAAAAACCTTCAGTAGGGCAGTTTCAGTGCTGTGGAGAGGTTTAAAGCCAGATTGGAATAACTCAAGTATAGTGTGATCCTCCAAGAAGCACTTCAACTGGGACTCGACTCGTTTCTCCAGAAGTTTAGAAACAAATGGGAGTCTGGAGACAGGCATGAAGTTGGATATGACTGAGGTCAAGGTTGTTTTTTTTTTTCAGGAGAGGTTGAATAGCAGCATGTTTTAATGTTTTTGGCACCACACCAGTGGATAAACTGCTATTCACAATAGCAAGAATGGAAGGACCTAGAGTAGGAAAAACCTTTAGTAGCCAAGGGGGGACCACATCAAAGGGGGAGCTAGATGGTTTCAGGTTGCACATGACATGCTCTAGAGAAGATAGATAGATTGGTTCAAAATGGTCAAATACAGCAACAGATTGAGGTGAGATGGATGGATCATGAGTTGGAGGAGAAATGAGAGCCCGGGTAGTTTCAATTTTTTCTAAAAAGAAATGTAGGAAGTTCTCGCACAACGTCTATAGGCTTCCAGAGGTGATGGTTCAGTGAGGTGGAGAACAGAGTTTAGGGTGGAGAACAGGATTCATAGGTTGTGCAAGTTTGAGGCAATGATATCAGAGAAGTATTTGGATTTAGCAGTTTTATTGCTTTCTGATAACGGCGCCAAGTCTCTTTTAGTATTTGAAAAGAGACATGCACCCTGCCTTTCCTCCATTTGCACTCCGCCCTTCTGCAGTGCTGCCTAAAAGCCTTGGTGATGTCGTTCAGCCAAGGTTCTGCTCTGAGTTTTGATTTGCTAGATTTAACAGCAGCAACATGGTCCAGAGCCTTTAAACAGACAGAGTTGAACTGGGATGTCAGCTCCCCAGTAGTGGAGAGAAAGCGGGGGCTGAATTATCATTTCAAAGTTGTAAACATCTGTGAAACATGCGGCAGTGAAAGGGTTAATTGCACGGCTGTGACATGCAGGAATGCACGGCTTAGGAGTTAGATGGGGGAGGGTGAACTCAAACTGGACTGGCATGTGGTTTGAAAACACATCGTCACAAATTTCAAGTCACATCACGAGTTAAAACAAGGTCCAGTGTATGTCCGCGCCCTTGGGTAGGACCGTTTACATGTTGATTTAGATTAAATGAGTCTAGTAAATCTAAACAGTCCTTAACCATGAGCTTCTCATGATAGCTCACATGCAATTTAAAATCACCAATAATTACTACACGGTCATATTTTGGTGTGATTTCAGCCAAGAAATCAGAAAATTCATTGATGAAATCTTAAATGGAGGTGGGCGGTAGACGAGAGCACATAAAATCGCAGGCAAATGGCCGAGTTCAAAGACAGTCAGCTCAAAACTGGAGCAGGAAACTGGGATGGGCAGTTGTTTACATCCATCCATCCATCCATTTTCTTCCGCTTATCCGGGGTTGGGTCGCGGGGGTAGCAACCTAAGTAGGGAGGCCCAGACTTCCCTCTCCCCAGCCACATGGAGCAGCTCCTCTGGGGGAATCCCAAGGCGTTCCCAGGCCAGCCGAGAAACATAGTCCCTCCAGCGTGTCCTGGGTCTTCCTCTGGGTCTCCTCCCGGTGGGACATGCCCGGAACACCTCCCCAGGGAGGCGTCCAGGAGGCATCCTAACCAGATGCCCGAGCCACCTCAACTGGCTCCTCTCGATGTGGAGAAGCAGCGGCTCTACTCCGAGTCCCTCCCGGATGACTGAGCTTCTCACCCTATCTCTAAGGGAGAGTCCAGACACCCTGCGGAGAAAACTCATTTCAGCCGCTTGTATCCGAGATCTCGTTCTTTCGGTCACAACCCAAAGCTCATGACCATAGATGAGGGTGGGAACGTAGATCGATCGGTAAATTGAGAGCCTTGCCTTTCGACTCAGCTCTCTCTTCCCCACGACAGACCGGTACAGCGCCCGCTTCACTGCAGACTGTGTACACTGTTTACAGTCAAAAGATTATTTGAATATTGTTAATAATTCACCACCACCACCACCTGATAGCGGCGGGTCATTAAAATACAGACAGTTTGGTGGTAATAATTCCGTCAAGGCGCTGGACTCACCCGGCTGGACTCACCCGTGGAACGTAAATGCAATGGAGAATTTGTAGGAGACACGGAGGAACGGCTTCACCGGCATACCAGTAGGTTATCCATATTTTCCGTTGTATAGGTCGCACCTGTGTATAGGTCGCATTGTCAAATTTTTATCAATAAATTGGAAAAATCCAGAAATAGGTTGCACCGGTGTATAGGTCGCACCTACGTCACCGCCGACTTAACGCGTCATCCACCGCTGACGTGACGCGACACCGCTGAGACAACCCGGCAATATGGACTGAGTGTTTAGCTCTGCTGCAAATGTCTGCCACAGGAACGCACAGCAAGGCTTTTAAGAAGATTAACACAGTAAAAACAATTATTTGTTTGCTAAAAAATTTAGCTGACATTATAGCACAAGGGTTAGTGGTTTATTAGCCGAGTGGTTTATTAGCTATTTGCTAAAATATACACGGAAATAAAATGAATGCTAACAGAAGAGTCCGTCTCTCTCAAAACACGAATAAAAAATCGAATTTTATCTCAAATGTTTCATCCAGGCCAACAATTAGTACATTAAACCTATATAATTACACTCTGTAAGCAGAAAAAATATATACCGAGTGGTTTCGAAGCTATTTATAACGTAAACAGAAATAAAAACCAATGCTAACATAGAAGAGTCCGTCTCTCAAAACACGAATAAAAAATCGAATTTTATCTCAAATGTTTCATCCAGGCAAACAGTTAGTACATTAAACCTATATAATTACACTCTGTAAGCAGAAAAAATATACACCGAGTGGTTTCGAAGCTATTTATAACGTAAACAGAAATAAAAACCAATGCTAACATAGAAGAGTCCGTCTCTCAAAACACGAATAAAAAATCGAATTTTATCTCAAATGTTTCATCCAAGCAAACAGTTAGTACATTAAACCCATATAATTACACTCTGTAAGCAGAAAAAATATACACAGAGTGGTTTCGAAGCTATTTATAACGTAAACAGAAATAAAACCAATGCTAACATAGAAGAGTCTGTCTCTCAAAACACGAATAAAAAATTCCAAAACACGAATAAAAAAATCTAATTTTATCTCAAATGTTTCATCCAGGCCAACAGTTAGTACATTAAACCCATATAATTACACTCTGTAAGCAGAAAAAATATACACTGAGTGGTTTCGAAGCTATTTATAACATAAACAGAAATAAAACCAATGCTAAAAACAGAAGCTAACTATAACCGCTAATAAAATATATATTTTTTTAAATCTCAAACATCTAATAAAGCTACTCACTTGTAAATGTCCATCCAGTGATTACATTCTGTAAGTTTCAGAAAAAATCTGCTGAGTGGTTCTTGACTTATCTTGCTAACAAACAGCTAACAAACACAGAGCTAAAAGTTACCTCCAGACCAGGAGGCTGACAGAGTCAGTCCGAGCAGAGGAGCTTTTTTTATAGACACATGAGCTGGAAACGGTTGGTGTACTCCTCTGGAAGTGTCCCCCTAGTGGCCAAAAGTGGTACTGCACCATTTTCTGCCAAAATGAAAAACAGTCATAACTGAGCCAAAAATTGGTCTAAAAATATGAGAAAAAATCCATAAATAGCTCGCAGGCCTTGAAAAAAACCACAAAAAGGTGCGACCTATACACCGAAAAATACGGTAGGTTTTAACAGTTTTTCAATGGTCCAATCTTGCTGTGTTATTGGATGTAATGCCCGGTCACACGACCGGAAAGTAGATCGAAAATGGACTTTCTGTTTACTGTTTGCTGCCTGGAAACAACACGAGGGAGGTCATGTGTCGGACTTAACAAAAAGTAGATGAATGGTCTGGATATCAGCGGTGACACGTCCTGATACAACTTTCTCCATGTCCCAAGATACCTGCTAGTTTGTTCCAGACATTCTGGTGAGTGTCTAAATTCGGTTTGTTGGAGTTGTGCCATAATTTTTGCCATGATTTTGTCCGGATGTTTAGTTCATAGAAGTGGGTCAATCTAGTTTATGTTGGGTTTATATTTTTTATATAACGTAGTCGGATTTTAGACAGAGTGGGCATCTGTGTTACTGTGAAATAAACTGTTTAAAGTTTCTTGTTGTTGTCACTGTTACTGTAGTAATACTGATCTGTGTTCTGATGCGTCCTTGTTAAGGCAAAACTTCATATGAAATGAATTAAACTCCAGAAGAGCTCAGTGAAGCTGCAGATGGAGGAGCAGTGACCAGCAGCAAAAAGCTACAAATACTGTACACCGACAATGTTGCTCAGGTAGTACCACATAAAACAATTTCTTCATGCACCAACAGAAAGGTAGTAGTCATCTGTTACAGAAAACAGGTCAGAGCTGAATAAAAACCAACTGGAAAAAGTAATTAAAGTATTAAATATTATACAGGACTTCCTTGTTTTGCCATCTTTTTAATGTGTCACATAAAACTCTAATATCTGTGCCTTTTTCTCTTTAAAGCTGGGGTATGTAAGATTGTAATGTAGTCTGTAACTTTTCAAACAATATATATTTTAACATATTTCTTCACTCTGTCACTAGATTGATGTTAGAGAGGTAATCTCTGAAAAAACTAAAAAAAAATATTGTCCCCTTGCTTCTCCAGGTGGTAAATAAGCATTTCTAAAAAGAAAAAGTGACCCGCCATTTTCCAGCCAATAAAAACAAAGTTTGTAACCAGCCAATAAAAACCGAGCTTGAATTTGAATCAGCCAATAAAAACAGAGCTTGAATTCAAATTTCAACAGACCACAAGGGGGCAGAGCCATATATGGCTCTGAGGGGGAGGGATCAGAATGCTTTGCTTGTTGAAATTTTTTCTAAGTGCTGATGTTCTACAGAAACTGCAGACTGAACCTTTAAGGGATGGACGTCACGTGCAGACAAGCTCATAACAGAAGCTGTGATCTCTCAAATTATTACCCGGGGACGTTGTTATCTGACAGAGGCTTTGATATTAGACTGTGTGAGAGTCAAGGTTCTTTATTGCCATTCACATCACATGTTGTACGTGAGGTGGAACGAAACTATGTACACAGGGTCCCATTTACAGCCAACAAAAGTATAAATGAATGATGTGCTGAGGTTAAAATCCCATCATTCACTAAAGGGAGATTTCCACTTGATGCTAATGATGTTGAAAACATGAACACACCTTAGAATTCATGTGGAAAGTGTCACTGGTTGCATGAGAAACAAATAGAAAATGTTATACAGAACTAGACCAGTTAACTATACTGGTGCTTGCATGTGAGGGTGAAGAGGTGACACTTCTTCAGATTGTGCATGTGCTACAGTTTAGTGAACATGTGTTGTAGTGTGGTTGTAAATTTAATGCTAATAAAGCCTGCACATGCTGCTACTGATATATGTAAAATGTAGACTGGAGAATAAATTATATTTGCTGCACTCATTGTTTTGAAATATTTTTACAGTTGAATAATAACTTAAGTGGTTGTTTTTTCTCATTTAATAAAAATTAATATGGTAAATATTCATGAAATATTTGATTCAGCACTAACATGTAAACATGATGAAATTGATCACATTTGGAGTAAACATTTGATGTATTAACATATTTCATTAACAGGGATTAACCTGTTCAAATAAAAGTTGAATGAATGAATTTCAGGTAAGAAATAAGCATGTAATGAAACAGATCCATTTTGAAGTAAACATTTGATGTAATTAAACATTTCTAGTAACAACGTGATGAACATTGTGTGAGTTAATACATTTTATAGAAAAATTCCTACACAAAAATGTGCAAATATAAGTGAACAGCATGATTTACATAATTATGTATCCCTTGAAGCTGGAGAACAAACTCTGAGACATATATTTAGGAAGCTTCATGCTTTCTGTAGATGTCCAGCCATGTCTGGGTCCACACAAAGTCACAGTGGTTTGATTATGCACCTGTGCATGTGGACGATGCTTCTTCAGTTGAACTTCATCTCCTGCCTCCACAGCCGCTGGATGCTGCATGTCTTGTATTTGTGAGGGAACTTTCTCCAGGCAGCAGCGATCACACTGAGTCCATCAGAAGATGCTCCAAGTTCAGGAGTTGGATTTTGTACTGCTAGCTGTATTTTAATGCATCACCCTCATGACTCAGAGAGCAGAACCTGTGAACACACAATTAAAATTGTGAATGAAAAGACAGGAACATGTATCTATAATATATATGTATCTTAATACATATACATAAAGTAATCTAATCAAGATTTGAAGTCTACATGTTATTAGACAAGCTCGAGTCATTAAAAATAAGGTAATTTTCAATTTGGAGCTTTGTAAATCAGTTAAAATACATACTTTAAAAATCAAGTGTTCACAATTTTAATACTCATAGAATACAGAAGGTTGTTTGATTCTGAAAGAAATGTATATTAATAATTTATGTAAAATTAAGGAGCCAAGAACAACGTACCTTCAATGTATTTACAATCTGGGGGATTTAAAAATGTCCAAATCATCTACCCAGCTGTTCATAGATTGGACCAGCTCTCCCAGTGAATTGTAATTATAAAAATTATTTGTGGTGTAAACACTGACACAGACCAGGTCTGCTAAAATGACTGGGAATGTCAGTGGAGGTAAGTATTACTCCGGGTCTCTGCTCCATTTATTTATTTATTTCAAACGGGCGACATTTCCAATTTTACCGATTTTTTCCATGTACATGTAGTTTTTTTTGTCATCTGGGAGAAGCTTATTACGATAGTCCACTTTATTTTGCGCTGCTTTTCAGCATCGTGACGGAAGATACAGCGCGAAAACGATGGAAAATCACCTGAATTTTTTTCTTTTTCTGAGGTCTGCCAAGATGGCGGTCGAGACCGGAACGCCCCGACACGCCCCCACACAGACACGTGTGCTCCAAAGCTCTATTCACAGAGGGCTGAGTGATACTAGCAATAACAGCATTGTAAGAGGGGGACAGTTGAACCTGGAGGCCTCCACCTCTGTTTAATGATGGACGGTTTCTTTTCACAAAGATGGCCCCCTTTACTCCTCTCTCAAGAGGAACGATGGTTTGAGAGAGGAGTCTTATTAAGAGGAGTCTTATTAATTTTATTTTAGACTTTGTGATGCAAACATGACAATGTTTATATATCCATCCATCCATCCATCCATTTTCGTCCGCTTATCCGGGGTCGGGTCGCGGGGGTAGCAGCCTAAGTAGGGAGGCCCAGACTTCCCTCTCCCCAGCCACTTGGAGCAGCTCCTCTGGGGGAATCCCAAGGCGTTCCCAGGCCAGCCGAGAAACATAGTCCCTCCAGCGTGTCCTGGGTCTTCCTCTGGGTCTCCTCCCGGTGGGACATGCCCGGAACACCTCACCAGGGAGGCGTCCAGGAGGCATCCTAACCAGATGCCCGAGCCACCTCAACTGGCTCCTCTCGATGTGGAGAAGCAGCGGCTCTACTCCGAGTCCCTCCCGGATGACTGAGCTTCTCACCCTATCTCTAAGGGAGAGTCCAGACACCCTGCGGAGAAAACTCATTTCAGCCGCTTGTATCCGAGATCTCGTTCTTTCGGTCACAACCCAAAGCTCATGACCATAGATGAGGGTGGGAACGTAGATCGATCGGTAAATTGAGAGCCTTGCCTTTCGACTCAGCTCTCTCTTCCCCACGACAGACCGGTACAGCGCCCGCTTCACTGCAGACTGTGTACACTGTTTACAGTCAAAAGATTATTTGAATATTGTTAATAATTCACCACCACCACCACCTGATAGCGGCGGGTCATTAAAATACAGACAGTTTGGTGGTAATAATTCCGTCAAGGCGCTGGACTCACCCGGCTGGACTCACCCGTGGAACGTAAATGCAATGGAGAATTTGTAGGAGACACGGAGGAACGGCTTCACCGGCATACCAGTAGGTTATCCATATTTTCCGTTGTATAGGTCGCACCTGTGTATAGGTCGCATTGTCAAATTTTTATCAATAAATTGGAAAAATCCAGAAATAGGTTGCACCGGTGTATAGGTCGCACCTACGTCACCGCCGACGTAACGCGTCATCCACCGCTGACGTGATGCGACACCGCTGAGACAACCCGGCAATATGGACTGAGTGTTTAGCTCTGCTGCAAATGTCTGCCACAGGAACGCACAGCAAGGCTTTTAAGAAGATTAACACAGTAAAAACAATTATTTGTTTGCTAAAAATTTTAGCTGACATTATAGCACAAGGGTTAGTGGTTTATTAGCCGAGTGGTTTATTAGCTATTTGCTAAAATATACACGGAAATAAAATGAATACTAACAGAAGAGTCCGTCTCTCTCAAAACACGAATAAAAAATCGAATTTTATCTCAAATGTTTCATCCAGGCCAACAGTTAGTACATTAAACCTATATAATTACACTCTGTAAGCAGAAAAAATATATACCGAGTGGTTTCGAAGCTATTTATAACGTAAACAGAAATAAAAACCAATGCTAACATAGAAGAGTCCGTCTCTCAAAACACGAATAAAAAATCGAATTTTATCTCAAATGTTTCATCCAGGCAAACAGTTAGTACATTAAACCTATATAATTACACTCTGTAAGCAGAAAAAATATACACCGAGTGGTTTCGAAGCTATTTATAACGTAAACAGAAATAAAAACCAATGCTAACATAGAAGAGTCCGTCTCTCAAAACACGAATAAAAAATCGAATTTTATCTCAAATGTTTCATCCAAGCAAACAGTTAGTACATTAAACCCATATAATTACACTCTGTAAGCAGAAAAAATATACACAGAGTGGTTTCGAAGCTATTTATAACGTAAACAGAAATAAAACCAATGCTAACATAGAAGAGTCTGTCTCTCAAAACACGAATAAAAAATTCCAAAACACGAATAAAAAAATCTAATTTTATCTCAAATGTTTCATCCAGGCCAACAGTTAGTACATTAAACCCATATAATTACACTCTGTAAGCAGAAAAAATATACACTGAGTGGTTTCGAAGCTATTTATAACGTAAACAGAAATAAAACCAATGCTAAAAACAGAAGCTAACTATAACCGCTAATAAAATATATATTTTTTTAAATCTCAAACATCTAATAAAGCTACTCACTTGTAAATGTCCATCCAGTGATTACATTCTGTAAGTTTCAGAAAAAATCTGCTGAGTGGTTCTTGACTTATCTTGCTAACAAACAGCTAACAAACACAGAGCTAAAAGTTACCTCCAGACCAGGAGGCTGACAGAGTCAGTCCGAGCAGAGGAGCTTTTTTTATAGACACATGAGCTGGAAACGGTTGGTGTACTCCTCTGGAAGTGTCCCCCTAGTGGCCAAAAGTGGTACTGCACCATTTTCTGCCAAAATGAAAAACAGTCATAACTGAGCCAAAAATTGGTCTAAAAATATGAGAAAAAATCCATAAATAGCTCGCAGGCCTTGAAAAAAACCACAAAAAGGTGCGACCTATACACCGAAAAATACGGTAGGTTTTAACAGTTTTTCAATGGTCCAATCTTGCTGTGTTATTGGATGTAATGCCCGGTCACACGACCGGAAAGTAGATCGAAAATGGACTTTCTGTTTACTGTTTGCTGCCTGGAAACAACACGAGGGAGGTCATGTGTCGGACTTAACAAAAAGTAGATGAATGGTCTGGATATCAGCGGTGACACGTCCTGATACAACTTTCTCCATGTCCCAAGATACCTGCTAGTTTGTTCCAGACATTCTGGTGAGTGTCTAAATTCGGTTTGTTGGAGTTGTGCCATAATTTTTGCCATGATTTTGTCCGGATGTTTAGTTCATAGAAGTGGGTCAATCTAGTTTATGTTGGGTTTATATTTTTTATATAACGTAGTCGGATTTTAGACAGAGTGGGCATCTGTGTTACTGTGAAATAAACTGTTTAAAGTTTCTTGTTGTTGTCACTGTTACTGTAGTAATACTGATCTGTGTTCTGATGCGTCCTTGTTAAGGCAAAACTTCATATGAAATGAATTAAACTCCAGAAGAGCTCAGTGAAGCTGCAGATGGAGGAGCAGTGACCAGCAGCAAAAAGCTACAAATACACCGACAATGTTGCTCAGGTAGTACCACATAAAACAATTTCTTCATGCACCAACAGAAAGGTAGTAGTCATCTGTTACAGAAAACAGGTCAGAGCTGAATAAAAACCAACTGGAAAAAGTAATTAAAGTATTAAATATTATACAGGACTTCCTTGTTTTGCCATCTTTTTAATGTGTCACATAAAACTCTAATATCTGTGCCTTTTTCTCTTTAAGGGATGGACGTCACGTGCAGACAAGCTCATAACAGAAGCTGTGATCTCTCAAATTATTACCCGGGGACGTTGTTATCTGACAGAGGCTTTGATATTAGACTGTGTGAGAGTCAAGGTTCTTTATTGCCATTCACATCACATGTTGTACGTGAGGTGGAACGAAACTATGTACACAGGGTCCCATTTACAGCCAACAAAAGTATAAATGAATGATGTGCTGAGGTTAAAATCCCATCATTCACTAAAGGGAGATTTCCACTTGATGCTAATGATGTTGAAAACATGAACACACCTTAGAATTCATGTGGAAAGTGTCACTGGTTGCATGAGAAACAAATAGAAAATGTTATACAGAACTAGACCAGTTAACTATACTGGTGCTTGCATGTGAGGGTGAAGAGGTGACACTTCTTCAGATTGTGCATGTGCTACAGTTTAGTGAACATGTGTTGTAGTGTGGTTGTAAATTTAATGCTAATAAAGCCTGCACATGCTGCTACTGATATATGTAAAATGTAGACTGGAGAATAAATTATATTTGCTGCACTCATTGTTTTGAAATATTTTTACAGTTGAATAATAACTTAAGTGGTTGTTTTTTCTCATTTAATAAAAATTAATATGGTAAATATTCATGAAATATTTGATTCAGCACTAACATGTAAACATGATGAAATTGATCACATTTGGAGTAAACATTTGATGTATTAACATATTTCAGTAACAGGGATTAACCTGTTCAAATAAAAGTTGAATGAATGAATTTCAGGTAAGAAATAAGCATGTAATGAAACAGATCCATTTTGAAGTAAACATTTGATGTAATTAAACATTTCTAGTAACAACGTGATGAACATTGTGTGAGTTAATACATTTTATAGAAAAATTCCTACACAAAAATGTGCAAATATAAGTGAACAGCATGATTTACATAATTATGTATCCCTTGAAGCTGGAGAACAAACTCTGAGACATATATTTAGGAAGCTTCATGCTTTCTGTAGATGTCCAGCCATGTCTGGGTCCACACAAAGTCACAGTGGTTTGATTATGCACCTGTGCATGTGGACGATGCTTCTTCAGTTGAACTTCATCTCCTGCCTCCACAGCCGCTGGATGCTGCATGTCTTGTATTTGTGAGGGAACTTTCTCCAGGCAGCAGCGATCACACTGAGTCCATCAGGAGATGCTCCAAGTTCAGGAGTTGGATTTTGTACTGCTAGCTGTATTTTAATGCATCACCCTCATGACTCAGAGAGCAGAACCTGTGAACACACAATTAAAATTGTGAATGAAAAGACAGGAACATGTATCTATAATATATATGTATCTTAATACATATACATAAAGTAATCTAATCAAGATTTGAAGTCTACATGTTATTAGACAAGCTCGAGTCATTAAAAATAAGGTAATTTTCAATTTGGAGCTTTGTAAATCAGTTAAAATACATACTTTAAAAATCAAGTGTTCACAATTTTAATACTCATAGAATACAGAAGGTTGTTTGATTCTGAAAGAAATGTATATTAATAATTTATGTAAAATTAAGGAGCCAAGAACAACGTACCTTCAATGTATTTACAATCTGGGGGATTTAAAAATGTCCAAATCATCTACCCAGCTGTTCATAGATTGGACCAGCTCTCCCAGTGAATTGTAATTATAAAAATTATTTGTGGTGTAAACACTGACACAGACCAGGTCTGCTAAAATGACTGGGAATGTCAGTGGAGGTAAGTATTACTCCGGGTCTCTGCTCCATTTATTTATTTATTTCAAACGGGCGACATTTCCAATTTTACCGATTTTTTCCATGTACATGTAGTTTTTTTTGTCATCTGGGAGAAGCTTATTACGATAGTCCACTTTATTTTGCGCTGCTTTTCAGCATCGTGACGGAAGATACAGCGCGAAAACGATGGAAAATCACCTGAATTTTTTTCTTTTTCTGAGGTCTGCCAAGATGGCGGTCGAGACCGGAACGCCCCGACACGCCCCCACACAGACACGTGTGCTCCAAAGCTCTATTCACAGAGGGCTGAGTGATACTAGCAATAACAGCATTGTAAGAGGGGGACAGTTGAACCTGGAGGCCTCCACCTCTGTTTAATGATGGACGGTTTCTTTTCACAAAGATGGCCCCCTTTACTCCTCTCTCAAGAGGAACGATGGTTTGAGAGAGGAGTCTTATTAAGAGGAGTCTTATTAATTTTATTTTAGACTTTGTGATGCAAACATGACAATGTTTATATATCCATCCATCCATCCATCCATTTTCGTCCGCTTATCCGGGGTCGGGTCGCGGGGGTAGCAGCCTAAGTAGGGAGGCCCAGACTTCCCTCTCCCCAGCCACTTGGAGCAGCTCCTCTGGGGGAATCCCAAGGTGTTCCCAGGCCAGCCGAGAAACATAGTCCCTCCAGCGTGTCCTGGGTCTTCCTCTGGGTCTCCTCCCGGTGGGACATGCCCGGAACACCTCACCAGGGAGGCGTCCAGGAGGCATCCTAACCAGATGCCCGAGCCACCTCAACTGGCTCCTCTCGATGTGGAGAAGCAGCGGCTCTACTCCGAGTCCCTCCCGGATGACTGAGCTTCTCACCCTATCTCTAAGGGAGAGTCCAGACACCCTGCGGAGAAAACTCATTTCAGCCGCTTGTATCCGAGATCTCGTTCTTTCGGTCACAACCCAAAGCTCATGACCATAGATGAGGGTGGGAACGTAGATCGATCGGTAAATTGAGAGCCTTGCCTTTCGACTCAGCTCTCTCTTCCCCACGACAGACCGGTACAGCGCCCGCTTCACTGCAGACTGTGTACACTGTTTACAGTCAAAAGATTATTTGAATATTGTTAATAATTCACCACCACCACCACCTGATAGCGGCGGGTCATTAAAATACAGACAGTTTGGTGGTAATAATTCCGTCAAGGCGCTGGACTCACCCGGCTGGACTCACCCGTGGAACGTAAATGCAATGGAGAATTTGTAGGAGACACGGAGGAACGGCTTCACCGGCATACCAGTAGGTTATCCATATTTTCCGTTGTATAGGTCGCACCTGTGTATAGGTCGCATTGTCAAATTTTTATCAATAAATTGGAAAAATCCAGAAATAGGTTGCACCGGTGTATAGGTCGCACCTACGTCACCGCCGACGTAACGCGTCATCCACCGCTGACGTGATGCGACACCGCTGAGACAACCCGGCAATATGGACTGAGTGTTTAGCTCTGCTGCAAATGTCTGCCACAGGAACGCACAGCAAGGCTTTTAAGAAGATTAACACAGTAAAAACAATTATTTGTTTGCTAAAAATTTTAGCTGACATTATAGCACAAGGGTTAGTGGTTTATTAGCCGAGTGGTTTATTAGCTATTTGCTAAAATATACACGGAAATAAAATGAATACTAACAGAAGAGTCCGTCTCTCTCAAAACACGAATAAAAAATCGAATTTTATCTCAAATGTTTCATCCAGGCCAACAGTTAGTACATTAAACCTATATAATTACACTCTGTAAGCAGAAAAAATATATACCGAGTGGTTTCGAAGCTATTTATAACGTAAACAGAAATAAAAACCAATGCTAACATAGAAGAGTCCGTCTCTCAAAACACGAATAAAAAATCGAATTTTATCTCAAATGTTTCATCCAGGCAAACAGTTAGTACATTAAACCTATATAATTACACTCTGTAAGCAGAAAAAATATACACCGAGTGGTTTCGAAGCTATTTATAACGTAAACAGAAATAAAAACCAATGCTAACATAGAAGAGTCCGTCTCTCAAAACACGAATAAAAAATCGAATTTTATCTCAAATGTTTCATCCAAGCAAACAGTTAGTACATTAAACCCATATAATTACACTCTGTAAGCAGAAAAAATATACACAGAGTGGTTTCGAAGCTATTTATAACGTAAACAGAAATAAAACCAATGCTAACATAGAAGAGTCTGTCTCTCAAAACACGAATAAAAAATTCCAAAACACGAATAAAAAAATCTAATTTTATCTCAAATGTTTCATCCAGGCCAACAGTTAGTACATTAAACCCATATAATTACACTCTGTAAGCAGAAAAAATATACACTGAGTGGTTTCGAAGCTATTTATAACGTAAACAGAAATAAAACCAATGCTAAAAACAGAAGCTAACTATAACCGCTAATAAAATATATATTTTTTTAAATCTCAAACATCTAATAAAGCTACTCACTTGTAAATGTCCATCCAGTGATTACATTCTGTAAGTTTCAGAAAAAATCTGCTGAGTGGTTCTTGACTTATCTTGCTAACAAACAGCTAACAAACACAGAGCTAAAAGTTACCTCCAGACCAGGAGGCTGACAGAGTCAGTCCGAGCAGAGGAGCTTTTTTTATAGACACATGAGCTGGAAACGGTTGGTGTACTCCTCTGGAAGTGTCCCCCTAGTGGCCAAAAGTGGTACTGCACCATTTTCTGCCAAAATGAAAAACAGTCATAACTGAGCCAAAAATTGGTCTAAAAATATGAGAAAAAATCCATAAATAGCTCGCAGGCCTTGAAAAAAACCACAAAAAGGTGCGACCTATACACCGAAAAATACGGTAGGTTTTAACAGTTTTTCAATGGTCCAATCTTGCTGTGTTATTGGATGTAATGCCCGGTCACACGACCGGAAAGTAGATCGAAAATGGACTTTCTGTTTACTGTTTGCTGCCTGGAAACAACACGAGGGAGGTCATGTGTCGGACTTAACAAAAAGTAGATGAATGGTCTGGATATCAGCGGTGACACGTCCTGATACAACTTTCTCCATGTCCCAAGATACCTGCTAGTTTGTTCCAGACATTCTGGTGAGTGTCTAAATTCGGTTTGTTGGAGTTGTGCCATAATTTTTGCCATGATTTTGTCCGGATGTTTAGTTCATAGAAGTGGGTCAATCTAGTTTATGTTGGGTTTATATTTTTTATATAACGTAGTCGGATTTTAGACAGAGTGGGCATCTGTGTTACTGTGAAATAAACTGTTTAAAGTTTCTTGTTGTTGTCACTGTTACTGTAGTAATACTGATCTGTGTTCTGATGCGTCCTTGTTAAGGCAAAACTTCATATGAAATGAATTAAACTCCAGAAGAGCTCAGTGAAGCTGCAGATGGAGGAGCAGTGACCAGCAGCAAAAAGCTACAAATACACCGACAATGTTGCTCAGGTAGTACCACATAAAACAATTTCTTCATGCACCAACAGAAAGGTAGTAGTCATCTGTTACAGAAAACAGGTCAGAGCTGAATAAAAACCAACTGGAAAAAGTAATTAAAGTATTAAATATTATACAGGACTTCCTTGTTTTGCCATCTTTTTAATGTGTCACATAAAACTCTAATATCTGTGCCTTTTTCTCTTTAAGGGATGGACGTCACGTGCAGACAAGCTCATAACAGAAGCTGTGATCTCTCAAATTATTACCCGGGGACGTTGTTATCTGACAGAGGCTTTGATATTAGACTGTGTGAGAGTCAAGGTTCTTTATTGCCATTCACATCACATGTTGTACGTGAGGTGGAACGAAACTATGTACACAGGGTCCCATTTACAGCCAACAAAAGTATAAATGAATGATGTGCTGAGGTTAAAATCCCATCATTCACTAAAGGGAGATTTCCACTTGATGCTAATGATGTTGAAAACATGAACACACCTTAGAATTCATGTGGAAAGTGTCACTGGTTGCATGAGAAACAAATAGAAAATGTTATACAGAACTAGACCAGTTAACTATACTGGTGCTTGCATGTGAGGGTGAAGAGGTGACACTTCTTCAGATTGTGCATGTGCTACAGTTTAGTGAACATGTGTTGTAGTGTGGTTGTAAATTTAATGCTAATAAAGCCTGCACATGCTGCTACTGATATATGTAAAATGTAGACTGGAGAATAAATTATATTTGCTGCACTCATTGTTTTGAAATATTTTTACAGTTGAATAATAACTTAAGTGGTTGTTTTTTCTCATTTAATAAAAATTAATATGGTAAATATTCATGAAATATTTGATTCAGCACTAACATGTAAACATGATGAAATTGATCACATTTGGAGTAAACATTTGATGTATTAACATATTTCAGTAACAGGGATTAACCTGTTCAAATAAAAGTTGAATGAATGAATTTCAGGTAAGAAATAAGCATGTAATGAAACAGATCCATTTTGAAGTAAACATTTGATGTAATTAAACATTTCTAGTAACAACGTGATGAACATTGTGTGAGTTAATACATTTTATAGAAAAATTCCTACACAAAAATGTGCAAATATAAGTGAACAGCATGATTTACATAATTATGTATCCCTTGAAGCTGGAGAACAAACTCTGAGACATATATTTAGGAAGCTTCATGCTTTCTGTAGATGTCCAGCCATGTCTGGGTCCACACAAAGTCACAGTGGTTTGATTATGCACCTGTGCATGTGGACGATGCTTCTTCAGTTGAACTTCATCTCCTGCCTCCACAGCCGCTGGATGCTGCATGTCTTGTATTTGTGAGGGAACTTTCTCCAGGCAGCAGCGATCACACTGAGTCCATCAGGAGATGCTCCAAGTTCAGGAGTTGGATTTTGTACTGCTAGCTGTATTTTAATGCATCACCCTCATGACTCAGAGAGCAGAACCTGTGAACACACAATTAAAATTGTGAATGAAAAGACAGGAACATGTATCTATAATATATATGTATCTTAATACATATACATAAAGTAATCTAATCAAGATTTGAAGTCTACATGTTATTAGACAAGCTCGAGTCATTAAAAATAAGGTAATTTTCAATTTGGAGCTTTGTAAATCAGTTAAAATACATACTTTAAAAATCAAGTGTTCACAATTTTAATACTCATAGAATACAGAAGGTTGTTTGATTCTGAAAGAAATGTATATTAATAATTTATGTAAAATTAAGGAGCCAAGAACAACGTACCTTCAATGTATTTACAATCTGGGGGATTTAAAAATGTCCAAATCATCTACCCAGCTGTTCATAGATTGGACCAGCTCTCCCAGTGAATTGTAATTATAAAAATTATTTGTGGTGTAAACACTGACACAGACCAGGTCTGCTAAAATGACTGGGAATGTCAGTGGAGGTAAGTATTACTCCGGGTCTCTGCTCCATTTATTTATTTATTTCAAACGGGCGACATTTCCAATTTTACCGATTTTTTCCATGTACATGTAGTTTTTTTTTTGTCATCTGGGAGAAGCTTATTACGATAGTCCACTTTATTTTGCGCTGCTTTTCAGCATCGTGACGGAAGATACAGCGCGAAAACGATGGAAAATCACCTGAATTTTTTTCTTTTTCTGAGGTCTGCCAAGATGGCGGTCGAGACCGGAACGCCCCGACACGCCCCCACACAGACACGTGTGCTCCAAAGCTCTATTCACAGAGGGCTGAGTGATACTAGCAATAACAGCATTGTAAGAGGGGGACAGTTGAACCTGGAGGCCTCCACCTCTGTTTAATGATGGACGGTTTCTTTTCACAAAGATGGCCCCCTTTACTCCTCTCTCAAGAGGAACGATGGTTTGAGAGAGGAGTCTTATTAAGAGGAGTCTTATTAATTTTATTTTAGACTTTGTGATGCAAACATGACAATGTTTATATATCCATCCATCCATCCATCCATTTTCGTCCGCTTATCCGGGGTCGGGTCGCGGGGGTAGCAGCCTAAGTAGGGAGGCCCAGACTTCCCTCTCCCCAGCCACTTGGAGCAGCTCCTCTGGGGGAATCCCAAGGCGTTCCCAGGCCAGCCGAGAAACATAGTCCCTCCAGCGTGTCCTGGGTCTTCCTCTGGGTCTCCTCCCGGTGGGACATGCCCGGAACACCTCACCAGGGAGGCGTCCAGGAGGCATCCTAACCAGATGCCCGAGCCACCTCAACTGGCTCCTCTCGATGTGGAGAAGCAGCGGCTCTACTCCGAGTCCCTCCCGGATGACTGAGCTTCTCACCCTATCTCTAAGGGAGAGTCCAGACACCCTGCGGAGAAAACTCATTTCAGCCGCTTGTATCCGAGATCTTGTTCTTTCGGTCACAACCCAAAGCTCATGACCATAGATGAGGGTGGGAACGTAGATCGATCGGTAAATTGAGAGCTTTGCCTTTTGACTCAGCTCTCTCTTCACCACGACAGACCGGTACAGCGC
Source organism: Garcialebias charrua (assembly GCA_038048925.1). Taxonomy (NCBI): domain Eukaryota; kingdom Metazoa; phylum Chordata; class Actinopteri; order Cyprinodontiformes; family Rivulidae; genus Garcialebias; species Garcialebias charrua. The sequence continues at coordinate 13,395 of JBBPBX010014664.1, read as the reverse complement.
CCGCTTCACTGCGGACGCTGCACCTATCCGCCTATCGATCTCACACTCCAGTTTTCCCTCATTCGTGAACAAGTTTATATATATATATATATATATATATATATATATTTTTTTTTAAAGTACAGACGAGTGAAGGGCCGAGTTCGATCCAAAGAAAAGCTCCAGTGTGAGGACTCTCCTAGACCTGGGTAATCTCAGATCCTAGGCCTGAGTGCAGTTTTGGATCCTGAGGGGTTGACTGCTCCAGTCCAGCGGTCCCACATGAGGAGGAATCTGTTCCAGTTTGTTTTACTGTATTTTATTTATTTATTTAATAAAATTTGTTCATTTTAAAAATCCAATCCAAAACAATTCCATAAATGATAAGAATACAAAATATAAAATAAAAGGTAGCAGAAAGAAATAAAATCTTATATCTGCCCCTCTTTTCAAACAATTAGTTCAAACAATAATAATCTTCAGTAACAGAACAAAATGAATAACTCTTTCTAATTTTTCTAACTCTAATACAATACACATTAAGCTACTTCATTTTTTAAATAAATCATTTTTGATCATTTTTTTAAATGTACCCATTGACTTGGCATTTTTAACATCATTCTCCAAACCATTCCACAATCCAATTCCTTGGATTGAGGTAGAACGTCCCTTCAAACTAGTTCTGTATTTTGGTTTGACAAATATCTCTGTCCCCTTAAGATTATAACAACTTTGTCTTTCAACAAAAATGTATTTGGATATTTAAAGGTGATGTGTTATTCTGAGCCCTATGCATAACTGATAAAATACTATAATTTACCAAATAAGATAATGTAAAAAATAAAAATAAGATAATATAGAAAATTCTAAAGGGTTCACAAACTTTCAAGCACCACTGTATAGAGTGACCAAAATATAAAGAGCGAGTGAGAGTAATCTGCAGCCTCATACCCATATGCGCGTTTCTTCTTGAGCCTCTTCCAGCTCTGTCTGGAGCTGGGGCAGCTCATAGCTTTTCTCTAGACAGAAAAGCTCATGCTCGTACTTCAGTTTGCGCAACGTTTCCTTCTGCTGTTCCTCGTGTTCCTTTTTCTGTTTTTCCTTCTGAATGAGCCGATCTCTGATCTGAAGCATATTTTCAAATCGGTCTACTATCTCATCCATATTTTTGATCTAGAACACACACAAAAAAATTAAAGTTGCGGTGAATTTCAAGTAATAATAATAATAATGCTTTTCATTTGGCAGCGCCTTTCAAAACACCCAAGGACACTTCACAGCATTCAAAACACAATAAAAACAATATAAAATAACTATTTAAAAAAGAAAAATTAAAGTGAGAAGGCTAACAAACATATGAGTTTTGAGTTTTGATTTGAAGGTCAGAAGGCAGTCAATGTCACAGATGTCTGGGAGAAGAGCATTCCAGAGTCGGGGAGCAGAGTGAGAAAAGGCTCTGTGTCCCATGGTGCTGAGGCGGACAAGAGGCACGTTGAGGTGGATGGAAGAGGAAGAACGAAGGGAGCGTGAATGGGTGGTAATGTGCAGGAGATCAGACAGGTAAGGAGGGGCGAGGCTTTGAAAGCGTACAACAGGATTTTAAATTGAATTCTGAATGTGACTGGAAGCCAGTGGAGTTGCTGTAAAACTGGGGTGATGTGGTGGAATGAGGGGTTTTTGGTAACGATGCGGGCAGCTGAGTTTTGAACCAATTGAAGCTTACGGGTTAATTTGTGAGGCAGACCAAAGAGGAGAGTGTTACAGTACGGTAATCAATTCGAGAGGTGACCAGACTGTGGACCAGGATGGAAGCAGAGTGCAGAGAGAGGGATGGACGGAGACGGTTGATGTTTCAAAGGTGGAAATATGCAGACCGGGTAATAGTATTAATTTGAGAGTGGAAAGAGAGAGTGCTATCAAGAATGACACTCAGACTCTTAACGTGAGGGGAGGGAGAAACCAAGGAGTGGTCAATGGTGAGGGAAAAACTGTTAACTTTAGATAAGGTGGATTTAGTACAATGAGTAAAACTCTGTTTTATCACTGTTTAATTTCAGGAAGATAGACGTGAACCAGGATTTAATTTCAGCTAAGTAGGAAGTGAGGGAGGAGGGAAGAAGTGAAGAGTCAGGTGCAGTGGATGAAAAGAGCTGGGTGTCATCAGCAAAACAATGGAAATGGGTGTTAAATATACGGAAGATATCACCATGGGGGAGAAGGTAGATGATGAAAAGAAGGGGCCCCAGGACAGAGCCTTGGGGCACACCTAAAGTTACAGGAGAGGAATGGGATCTGAATGATTTCAGTTGGATGAACTGGGTGCGGCCAGAGAGATAGGACTGAAACCAAGCGAGGGGTGTGTGGGTGATGCCAATGGATGAAAGTCTATGGAGGAGGATGTTGTGGGAGATGGTATCAAAAGCCGCACTGAGATCGAGGAGGACTGGGGGGAAAGTAAACCAGAGTCTGCCGCCATGAGAAGAGAGTTGGTGATTCTGAGGAGAGCAGATTCTGTGCTATGACCGGGGCAGAAACCAGACTGAAACTCTAAAAAAGCTAAGTCTGGTCCTCTGGACATTCAAAAAACAAAACAAAACAAAGAAAAAAAAAAAACTGTAGAAACGTTTCGTCTTTCGTCCGAAAGACTTCCTCAGTCTGAGAAGCTGTGTTCAGCTCAGTCTTATAAATAGCACCCTCCCACAGTGGATCAACCAGTTGGCTGATGACAGCCGAAACCAGCTGCTCACATGATCAAGGAGGACCATCAGCCTGACGATGGATCGTTAACACCCTGATGGTTGTTTGCTATTCACAGAGGGCTGAGTGATACTAGCAATAACAGCATTGTAAGTGGGGGACAGTTGAACCCGGAGGCCTCCACCTCTGTTTAATGATGGACGGTTTCTTTTCACAAAGATGGCCTCCTTTACTCCTCTCTCAAACCATTGTTCCTCTCTATCAAGGATGTGAACATCTTCATCCCTGAAAGAGTGACCGCTGGCCTGGAGATGAGTGTAGACTGCAGAGTCCTGACCTGATGATGTTGATCTTCTGTGCTGGGCCATCCTTTTGGCCAGTGGCTGTTTAGTTTCCCCGATATAAGACTGATCACAGCCCTCCTGACACTGAACAGCATACACAATATTACTCTGTTTGTGCCGGGGGACTGGATCTTTGGGATGAACCAGTCTTTGCCGTAATGTATTTTGGGGTTTAAAAGCCACTGGGACGTTGTGTTTAGAAAATAAACGTCTCAATGTCTCTGAAACTCCCGCAACATACGGAATGACCACTGGTCTGGGTCTGGGTTCCTTCTTTTCACCTGATGGCTGGCTGGAGTCCTGTTTGGGTTTCTTCTCTGCTTTCAGGAAGGCCCAGTTAGGATATCCACATTTCCCTAGAGCCTGTTTTGTGTGTGATTTCTCCTTCTGTCTGGCTCCTAAGTTAGTGGGGACGCTGTCTGCTCTGTGATACAGAGTCCTGATGACTCCTAACTTGTGCTCCAGAGGGTGATGGGAGTCAAACTGTAAATACTGGTCTGTGTGGGTGGGTTTGCGGTACACCTCAGTTTGCAAATTTCCTCTATCAGAAACTGAGACCTCACAGTCCAAGAAAGCCAACCTGCCATTTTTTACATCTTCTCGTGTGAACTTGATATATTTATCCACAGAGTTGATGTGATCAGTGAAATGTTGGACTTCCTGAGATTTAATTTTAACCCAGGTGTCGTCAACATACCTGAACCAATGACTTGGTGGTCTCCCTGAAAAGGATGTCAAAGCTCTCTTTTCTACCTCCTCCATGTACAGGTTGGCAACAATAGGAGAAACTGGAGACCCCATAGCACACCCATGTTTCTGCCTATAATATTGCTCCCCATATGTGAAGTAGGTTGACTTCAGGCACAGACTGAAACTGTTCGTACAGACTGTTATCTGTTAAATGGAGGTGGAGTTGAGAGGCGACTGTTTTTTCCAGAATTTTAGAGATGAATGGAAGGTTAGAAATAGGACGGAGATTATTGAAGGTATTTGGATCCAATCCAGGTTTTTTAACGATTGGAGTGATAACTGCAGTTTTGAAAATAATTGGGACAGTTCCAGAAGAGAGAGAAGAGTGGATAATAGCTGAAATGAATGGAAGAAGTGATACAATGTAAGATTTAACAAGGGCTGTAGGGAGAGGATCCAGTGAGCATGTAGAGGACTTGGATTTATGGATAAGTTTGGCTATTTCAGAGGCAGGAGGAAGCTGAAAGACAGAAAAAAGCTGACTGGGTGGAGAAGGTTCAGAGGAGGGAGAAAGAGGAGAAACAGGACAAACTTGCTGATGAATTTTACTGATTTTATCGTTAAAAAAAGAACATGAGAGAATTACATGTGTTGTCTGAGTAGAAGTGAGAGGGAAGAGAGTCCGGAGGATGAAAAATATTATTGTGCAATGAAAATGGGAATGAGGATCAGTTCCTCCAAATCCGAGGCCATGGTCTTGAGCCGGAAAAGGGTAGCATGCCCTCTCCGGGTCGGGGATGAGGTCCTGCCCCAAGTGGAGGAGTTTAAGTATCTCGGGGTCTTGTTCACGAATGAGGGAAAACTGGAGCGTGAGATCGATAGGCGGATAGGTGCAGCATCCGCAGTGAAGCGGGCGCTCTGTACCGGTCTGTCGTGGTGAAGAGAGAGCTGAGTCGAAAGGCAAAGCTCTCAATTTACCGATCGATCTACGTTCCCACCCTCATCTATGGTCATGAGCTTTGGGTTGTGACCGAAAGAACGAGATCTCGGATACAAGCGGCTGAAATGAGTTTTCTCCGCAGGGTGTCTGGACTCTCCCTTAGAGATAGGGTGAGAAGCTCAGTCATCCGGGAGGGACTCGGAGTAGAGCCGCTGCTTCTCCACATCGAGAGGAGCCAGTTGAGGTGGCTCGGGCATCTGGTTAGGATGCCTCCTGGACGCCTCCCTGGGGAGGTGTTCCGGGCATGTCCCACCGGGAGGAGACCCAGAGGAAGACCCAGGACACGCTGGAGGGACTATGTTTCTCGGCTGGCCTGGGAACGCCTTGGGATTCCCCCAGAGGAGCTGCTCCAAGTGGCTGGGGAGAGGGAAGTCTGGGCCTCCCTACTTAGGCTGCTACCCCCGCGACCCGACCCCGGATAAGCGGACGAAAATGGATGGATGGATGGATGGAAAATGGGATCTTTGTGTTACCTTTGTTGGAGGAAATGAGGCCAGAGTAATAAGCATGTTTAGTTTGAGAGATCAAGTTCTTGTAGTGTAATGCATGAGAAATGTAAATGTCTCTGTGGATGGAAAGACCTGATTTTTTATAGAGTAGTTCAAGTTGACGACATTTGGCTTTGATGATCCCAAGTTCAGGAGTAAACCAGGGGGCAGAATGAGTAAAGGTAACATATTGTGTACAGGAGCAATGGAGTTGATAATATGGGTTAAATAATTACTGCATTGTATTGAACAGTGAGTTCATCCGGAGTCAGAAGATGATCAGGGATCAGAGTGGAGGTAATATCAGTGGAGAGGGAATCCAAATTGATGTTTTTAATGTTCCTGAATGAAATGAGCCGGCTTGTCTTGGTAAGTGAAACACACAGAGGAATATGAAACGTAAGAAAAAAGTGATCAGAAAAGGTGAGTTCACATTTGCAGTCAACAGGTGTAAGTCCAGAACAACAAATCAAGTCCAGTGTATGTCCCTTGATATGGGTGGAAAAATCAAAATGTTGTTTTAATCTAGAACTCTCCAGGCAGGATAAAAAATCATTGGTGAGTGGAAGGTTAAGATTGTCAATATGGATGTTAAAATCCATCCATCCATCCATCCATCTTCTTCCGCTCATCCGGGGTCGGGTCGCGGGGGTAGCAGCCTAAGTAGGGAGGCCCAGACTTCCCTCTCCCCAGCCACTTGGAGCAGCTCCTCCGGGGGAATCCCAAGGCGTTCCCAGGCCAGCCGAGAAACATAGTCCCTCCAGCGCGTCCTGGGTCTTCCTCTGGGTCTCCTCCCGGTGGGACATGCCCGGAACACCTCACCAGGGAGGCGTCCAGGAGGCATCCTAACCAGATGCCCGAGCCACCTCAACTGGCTCCTCTCGATGTGGAGAAGCAGCGGCTCTACTCCGAGTCCCTCCCGGATGACTGAGCTTCTCACCCTATCTCTAAGGGAGAGTCCAGCCACCCTGCGGAGAAAACTCATTTCAGCCGCTTGTATCCGAGATCTTGTTCTTTCGGTCATAACCCAAAGCTCATGACCATAGATGAGGGTGGGAACGTAGATCGATCGGTAAATTGAGAGCTTTGCCTTTTGACTCAGCTCTCTCTTCACCACGACAGACCGGTACAGCGCCCGCTTCACTGCGGACGCTGCACCTATCCGCCTATCGATCTCACGCTCCAGTTTTCCCTCATTCGTGAACAAGATCCCGAGATACTTAAACTCCTCCACTTGGGGCAGGACCTCCTCCCCGACCCGGAGAGGGCATGCTACCCTTTTCCGGCTCAAGACCATGGCCTCGGATTTGGAGTGTTAAAATCTCCCAATAAAATAATATTTGGTGACAAGGCACACAGTTGAGAAAGAAAGGCAGAAAACCCATTTAAAAAATCTTTGTGAGGTCTTGGGGAGTGATAAACAGTGGCAATGATGGTGGGAGTGGGACCAGCCAGTTTACACACAATGCTCTCAAAAGAGCTGACTTCAGACACCCACACGGGCAAGACCTTCCAACTCTCGCGATGAATTATCGCGAGACCACCCCCGCGACCGGTGCTGCGAGGTTGAGAAATGTAAACAAAGCCTGGTGGAGCGGAGTCGTTGAGTTGTGAGAAGTCTAAAGGTTGTTGCCAAGTTTCAGTCAAACAGAGAAAGTCGAGCCTACGGTTGGAGATGAGATCCTGAATGTGATGTCCTTTGTCCGTGAGAGAACGGATGTTGAGCAGACCAAAGTTGACAGGCATGAAGTTAGTGGATGGGTTAGCTGACCTGGGTAGGCTGGCTAACATGTTACAATCTGAAGACCAGGTGGCTTTCCTGGTAGCTCGACGGTTGTTGGACCAGAAGGAGTGGGTGGGTTTTGACCTGTCGAGCTGGAAGTTCCGACGAGACCCATGGTGGATATATCTCCGGCGGGGCAGGAAAGCGATGTCTGGGTGGAGACGCAGCATCACCAGCGGAGGATTGGGATGGTGTCAACGCAGCCGATGAAGCTCATCAATGGAGTATTGTAAAAGACCTGCTACAGGTTCAGTGAGGAGTAGCAGGAGAGTCCAAGCGAGTAAAAACCAGGCATAAAAATTACTGATCCACATCGTGAGGCAGAGGAGTCAAATGAGGCCACAAATCCGTTCGGTGTTTGACAGGTAAGCTAGTTTCATTCGACTTGATAGCACACAATCACAGTGTGGTAAAAACTGGATTGAAGGCAGGTAATTTGCACAACAAAAAGAACAAAATTTGTGGAAAAAGTCAAATAAAAGTCAAATGTTTGCCGACGAGTAGCGGCAGCAAAGCACACCCACGTCCACTCTCCAGCTGAGTCCAATGAGACTTGAGACATTAGACCTGTCTTCAAGAAGCTACTAGACCTTACTAGATACTAGATATTAGATATTAGACCTACTAGATATTAGACCTGCCTTCAAGAAGATTTCAGATACTGTTTAGAAAATGACATATTTCATTTGCAAAATGTTGCTTTTGTAAATGGTGAAAACCTTTTCTATTTTAATTTCCTCATAAAATAAAAATAGCAATAGAATAGAATAGAATAGAATAGAATATATCTTTATTGACATTGACATTGCACCGGGGCACAAAACAACGTAATTGATTACGCACATCCGTCTTAGGATAGGGACGAGTGCACGAAGTCGTAGCAGTATGAAACCGCGCCACCACAATCAGCAGATATGGAAAAAGGAATAGACACAAACGGGTAAGAACGTGGTATTCAAAAAAAGAATCTATCACAATTTGTCAATAGACACTCCATGATAAAGTCCAAAAAAACTCTACCAGCTTTTTAGCACATTTAGACAGGACAAGATGCATTATGACGGCAGGCGGGAGGTAAAGTCTGTGAGTAATCAGCTCCAGATAAGCACAGTTCGCAGGTCTCAGCCCGGCTCCATCTGAGAACGCACACACAGAGACCTCTGGGGGGAGGGGTGGGGGAGGGCAGCAAAGTCCCTTCAGCTTCCCAGCTCAGGAGAAGATTTGTAGACAACCTTCAGTCCAAGGCTGCAGATACCAGATTAGATTAGTTGCTTTATTTTTCCAGTCAGGCCACAGTGTTCTTTTACTGCAGTCTTAAGTCCAGGTGCTGTTTCTGGGTCCAAATCGCCGAATCGAGAGAGGTTCCGAGCTACAAGATCCTTCCGTATGTGCCCTGTTTGAATCCGGACGGCTGTAAACGAGTTCCACACACCGCAGGTCCGCGGCAGCCACCGCTTGTCCCACCGTGCGGTTCAGCCCGCACAACAGCTGGGAAGGTCATCATAGCCTAGATCAAAGCATTTTCGCTGAGCGGAAGTCTCGCCAGCATGCCGATCGCGGCGGTCTTCCTCAGCCTTCAGTGGCAGAAACAGCCACCAGTATCACAATAATCCACAGAGATTCCACATCCCCGACAAAAAGAGTGGTCAGTCACATTAGCCTGCTCGAGTTCATAATGTAGCTCACCGCACGCGTGTCGATGGGGCTCCCCGGCTCTCCCTAGCTTCGCGGAAATTTTTGTTATCGATAGTATCGATAGATGAAATAGCCCAGAAAACAGTCCACGCACATAAATACATTCCAAATTGGTTCGAGCGAGCGCTGAAGAGTTACAGACGAGACAAATGCAGAAGCAGGGGGGGGAGGGACCAGGGAGTTGTAGGAGCAAAAGGAGATGCGACCTGCTCTGCCGAGAGCGGAAGTAAGACTATAGTTCCCATTTACCAAAATTGATTAAGCCTCAAAAAGATATTCTATTTTTCTACATGCCAGGACAACTGTCACTTGGGTATGGAATAAATAATATGAAGACATGGAAAATGACTTTTGGTTGGCCTCAAAAAGGTTCTGGCCAATCGTTTGATGACTCAGAAAATGAAGAAGCTGCCTTTAATCTGGTTACCATCTCCACTTTGTGCATCCCTAATCAGTGGCTGATATGATACATCCAGCATGAAATTCCTGCCAGATCATTTCTGTTTTCTCACCAAACAGGTGCTGCACAGAAGTTCTGAGTACCTCTACATCTAGAAGATCTGAAGATGCACAACACACTTGTTGTCACTAACTCAGACTTAACACTAATGTCCGCTGATCTTCCAGTCCCTGCTTGCTTGGAAGAGGCCGCTTGGACATCCAATTACGGCTTGCTTGGGAGAGGTCACTTTCAAAAATGCTCTGCTATTCTCTGAGAGACTACAATAACTTTATACACTTTTTACGACTGCACTTACTACAAACTGTTTTTGTTGCTCTTTAAACTGCTTATTAGTATCGTAAGCTGGTCCTTTGTTGGTTTAACACTTTATTTTAGGTGTTTTCTTTGAGTGACATGACCCGTTAGTGCCGTTAACTGCTAACTCACACAAAGCCTAAGATCATCCATCAGGCGAGTCACCCTTAAAACGGTTTTCTTTTAAACTGTATTTTTGTTTCTTGATTTTGTCATAGTGCTTCCTTGCTGGTTCTTGTTTTGTGCTTTATTATTGTTAGGTGTTTTGAGTTATATGAATCACTGCTGTGAGGTTCTACACTGAAGTGCTAGCCAAAGCTAACTAGCTCGTTTTGGATAATAATAATAATGAATTCAATTTATAACGCACTTTTCATTAATGAAAATCTCAAAGTGCTACAAAGTGCAACAGAATTAAATGTCAATAAAACAAGTAATAAAACAAGTAAAATCAATAACAGTATCAACTAAGATCAAAAGTAGAATCATGAGGAGGTAGAGTATGCTCGGTTGAAAAGAAAGGTCTTCAAGCCGCTCTTAAAGTGCGACTAAACCCAAAATTAACTTTTTTTAGCTGATAAACTCCCTAGAATGTGTTTAAAATGTTATCTAGCACTATGGCTGTGTTTATTTTCACATAATTGTGCGTATCTGTGTAAATCGGCAATATTTGGTCTAAAAACATGTTTACGGTAGTTCTATGGGTTGAACTGGTGACTTACACCTTAATTTTCTTATTTGTCCAAACGCTCATGTGTGACATGTCTGCTCATGTGTGACGTCACAAAGGTGGTTCAAGCAGAGCCAATCCCCTGCAGAGATGAGAAGGTTCATACCTTATATGGAAGTGCTAAATTTCACTCCTGATAAGTGGGGTTTTTTTCCCCTTTTTTTGCATTTTTTTAAGCCTTTGGTTTTGGATGGAATGGGTGGAATAGATAAATACATCTACATGTTTATCCTTTGTTGTTGCTTGGTGTATGTTGTTGGCTGGAGGTTTAATTTGTTTTAGGTTGTTTCTGGTGGAGGCGTGGACAAAAGCACAACTCTACCTCCTCCTCCCCTCCTTGTCTCTCGACACGCCCATTTTGAGGGTGATTTTGAATCTGCTTAGGGGGAGGAGTTACCGTCTCAACCTGTGTTCAGTTGCACTTTAAAGTCAACCACAAACTATGGGGCTCTCAGACAGTCAGGAAGAGAGTTCCACAGGCGGGGGGCAGCCACACTGAAAGCCCGGTCTCCCATGGTCCTTAATTTGGTTCTCGGAATGTGAAGGAGATTACTGTTCTGTGACCGCAGCGACCGGGTGGATGAGTATGGAATAAGAATATCCTTCAGATAATCTGGTGAAGCTCCATGTAAGCATTGATGTGTAATGAGAGCAGTTTTGTACTGAATTCTGTAGGCGACAGGAAGCCAATGAAGGTTATGGAGAATGGGCGTAATATGTTCAAATTTACGAACTCTCAACAAGATCCTTGCTGCACTGTTTTGAATATATTGAAGTTTCTGAAGGTTTTTGCCAGGGATTCCAATAAACAGGGAGTTGCAGTAGTCGAGCCTGGAGGAGACAAAAGCATGGACGAGCTTCTCAGCATCGGAAAAAGTTAGGGATGGGCGAAGTCTGGAGATGTTTCGAAGATGGAAGAAGCAAGTTTTAAACAGAAGCTTAATGTGATTTTCAAATGTAAGATTGGAGTCCATTTTTATTCCAAGATTAGTAACAGAGGTGGAGAGGGGGATGTCTTGTCCAGAAAAGGAAAGTGTTGTTATAGGAGATGTTTGTACCTGGTGAGGGGTGCCAATCAGTATGGCCTCAGTCTTGGAGCAGTTTAATTGAAGAAAGTTCTGATTCATCCATGCCCTAATTGCCTCCAGGCAGGCAGAGAGGGCAGTGAGTGAAGATGGAGATGACAAGGTGGAAGATGAGGATGCTCCAGTCCTGATGTAAAGCTGTGTATCGTCGGCATAACAGTGAAAAGAAATGTTGAACTGATTAATAATTTGACCTAAAGGCAGCATGTAAAGGGAAAACAGCAGGGGCCCCAGAACCGACCCCTGAGGGACACCACAGGAGACACAGACTGTCTGGGACGTGGCGTTGCCAAGACTAACACATTCCAGCCTATTGGAGAGGAAAGATTTGAACCAGTCCAGGACAGTGTCACAGAGACCGACCTCCACATGAAGACGGTGGAGGAGGATACTATGGTCCACAGTGTCGAAGGCTGCAGTGAGGTCAAGGAGGACAAGGATGGAGGGAGAGCCAGTGTCAGCAGCCATGAGGACATCATTGGTAACTCTCAGCAATGCAGTCTCTGTACTGTGAGCTGCTCTGAATCCAGACTGGAACTTCTCATACAGGGAGTGTTGTTGTAGGTGGTCCTGCAGCTGAGCAGCAACAGCTTTTTCCAGCACTTTAGACAGAAAAGGGAGGTGTGAAATTGGGCGGTAATTAGAAAAAATGTCGGGATCCAAATTAGATTTTTTCAGAAGAGGCCTAATGATGGCAGTTTTTAGAGGCAGTGGAACATGACCAGATTGTAGAGACTGATTTATTATTTGAGTGATTAGTGGGCCTATTGCAGAGTGATTGGTTTTTATGAGAGACGAGGGGAAAGGATCCAGGGCGCAGGATGAAGGCTTCATTTTCTTGATGATGGCCTCCACCTCACTCTGAACAACTTCGTCAAAGCTGTTTAGGGTCCCAGAATGCAGACGGGTAGGTGGCACACTGAGAACAGGGAGGTTGTGGAGCTGAGATCTGATAGTGTCAACTTTGGTTTTAAAAGATGAAAGAAACAGGTCGCATTTTTGAGCAGAGTCCTCAGAGTTTGTTTAATGGGATTAAGCAGATGAGTTATTGTGGAGAAGAGCTGTTTAGAGTTTCCAGGGCAGGTGTTGATGATGTTGGAATAATATTTGGAGCGTGCTTCTTTAAGAGAATAGGCGTATGCTTTCTGATGTTCTTTACATGCCTGCTTATGCACAGAGAGACCAGATGATTTTACACGTCTCTCAATAGCACGGCCAGTTGAATAGACTCTTATTGAACTCACATTAAGCCAAGATTAGGCAAGTGGTTTTAAACGGTGCTTTATTTATTCATTTTTTTTCCCTTGTTGATTTTTGCAGTATACTATTTGTTTTGAATTACGTGAATTTGATCCAGCATGATTCTGCGGTGGTTTACTAAGCTAAGCTAATCAACTCAGCTCGGAGCAACTTGAGTTGAACTCGTATTCAGCTGAGATCAGGCAAGTGGTTTTAAACTGTTTTATTTATTCATTTTTTCTGACCCCTTTTGATTTTTGTTGTTTTCTATTTGTTCTGAGAAGAGAGGGTCCCAATCTTGTGCGGAGCCAGTCTTGTGGTGCTACATTGTGGCAAGGCTACGTGGTGGGCCTAGTGAACTGCTAACTTTCAATGCACACAAAAGCTGAGACCATATCACTGCTGAGAGACATCCTACGGTGGATCAATATCGCTTGATCACCCTAACCTTAAACTTATTCCACCATGATCTTTAATTTTCAGGGCTTCTGTTTTTTTTATCAGTGTATTGAGATCTGCTAGCTTTTACTAGCCTTGGCTCAATATGGCTTCTAGCTTCATTACATGCATCGTGTGTCAAATGTTCAGCTATAATACTGCCTCATTTGAAGAAAATTCATTCATTCATTCATTCAACCTTTATTTAGTCAGGTAAATCTTTTGAACCTCATGGGCTCATTTACGAAAGCGACCTGCTAAAACTAAAGAACAATGAACAGTAATGGTAGAATTTCCTTAAACAATAAACAATCAAACAATAAACAATAGAAAACAAAAGAGAGAGAAAAAAATATATATATATATATATATACATATATATATACATATATATATATATACATATATATATACATATATATATATATACATATATATATATACATATATATATACTATATATACATATA
>JBBPBX010014663.1:30487-50568 GCA_038048925.1 Garcialebias charrua | reverse complement strand
ACAACACCTGGACATCCAGGAGCGTGCACGAGGAGGTGGTGGAGTCTGAAGAAGTGTACAAGCAGCAAGATGAGGAGAAACTAGACAGATGTCCCCTGCGTCCAGACCTACAACACCTGGACAGGAGGGTGGACGAGGAGGTGTTGGAGTCATTTTTACAGAGCTGATGAAGTCAAACACCACTTGCTGATATTTTTTAAACTCAATTTTTTTTGATAATCTGTTCATATTAATGTTTCCCCAGAGGTTTTCATTTATTTGATAATATGGGATGGTTTTATTTTAATAAAATGTTTTTTTCAACATTCACCAATTTTGTTTTTACTAAAGTATGAGCTGTGAGTTGTAGATGAACGAATGAAATTAAAACAGATACACAAATATTCTCACAAAGAATAACTCAACACTAACAGATAATATAGTGTACTACTGTAACTTTATTTACACATAACTACAGAAACACTTGGTTCATTGTTATCCTTTTTTTTTTCAAACAATATGTTCATTTGAACAGTCAGAAAAAATATTAAATTCATTGATTCATTTTCATCTCCATGCTCTGTCCAGTTGTAGTATTTCTGCATATTTTGATGTCTTGATGCACAAACGTAGCTTTCTGCAGCATCAGTCCTGATGTTCTACAGATCCTGAAGATGTCTCCATCTGTTCTTTAACAATATCAAGGTTTGTTCTCCTCCACCTGGGTACACTCTTCAGGTGAAGACATTTCTGTGGATTGATGATAAAACACACAGACACACACAGTATATATCATATGCAGTATACTGTATATTAAGACAATGGGTCAAACTAATGTCTTCAGACTCCACCACCTCCTCGTCCACGCTCCTGGATGTCCAGGTGTTGTAGGTCTGGACGCAGGGGACATCTGGGTCCATTATGGGCTGAATGCTGCATCCACTTTGTCACTTCCCTCATCAGAACCACAGAAAATCAACAGATTTACATCAAAGAATATTGTTGAGTACTATTCTTTTTGTTGATGCAATCTTACCTGCTGTGATGTGAAAGTCTGGGTTGTACTAGTGGTTCAGGAAGAGCCTCAGGTGATGGACTGGAGACCTGGAAACCTGAAAACACAAACAAAATAAAGTAAAAGAATAATATATTTAACAGATAATTTAAAAGGGACTAATTTTTTAAACTATAAATTAATGTTGAATAATTATTAGAAACATTAACTAATATATTACCATTTCAGTGCTGTGAAAACTATTTACATGTAGAATTCCTTCTGACTCTCATATCAGCTGCTGTGTAAGACCTCACAGAGCTGCTCACTTCCTGAAGTGAAAAGTCTCCAAAAACCAGCAGGAGCTGAAAAAAAATTATAACCTGCTGTTTACTGGAAATAACTTTGGCTTCTCTGAAGTCAAACCGCTAAAATATAAAGTTTTAAATGGCTAAATTGGACGGGTCGCGTTATCTTGTCCATTGTAAACAAGGTGCGCATTTGACGCGAGTCTGGAAGTGACGTCATAATCGCGCGACGGGGAAACCCCGTATTTATCGTGTGAAAAAAAGGCGCTAATTTTAAACTGTTTTTGAGAGGAATTTTCATTCATTTCACATTGTTTTAGCAAAAACGATCAGAGGTCAATCTTAATATATATATATATATATGTTGTGCCATTTTATGGAAAGTTAAAAGATGATGTCAGGGGAGCTTTAATCTTCCATCCATCTTCCATCTTTTGCATGTGTTAAAAGCTCCTGAGATTCCAACAGGAGGTTGGCTTGAGACACAGAAATGAAGGCTACTTATGGGACACATCTGGTTGGCAGACCACAGACTGAGGAAGTCTTCTGGATGGAAGGTGGAACATTTCTCCTTTGAAGAAACTGGTCCAGTTGACATGATTTAAACTTTTTTGTTATTATCTACCTGGATAATTGAGCTTACAACTTTCTTAGAAGTCCCAGAGAAGGGTCATTTAACATTTCTACCTTTGGAACCCAGAGACGGGTCGAGTGACCTGAAGGATTTTAGCTAACATCCTATAATGAGCTGTTAACAGGCGCTTTTGTTTTGTAAATAAGGCCATTACTGGCGCACCACAGGAGGGGGCACGCTTAACACTAATTTGACTAAGGCTGCATTTTTTTGCGCAAGTGAACTTGGCTTCTAAATCCCCCGGTCCCTTTCAGTGGGCTATATATGTTGGTCCGTCACTTGACCTCAGGTCATGTGACCTATGTTGGTCCGTCAGTTTACCACAGGTCATGTGACCTGTGTCGGTCCGTCAGTTGACTTCATGTCGTGTGACCTGTGTTGTTTTGTCAGTTGACCTCAGGTCATAAGACCTGTGTTGGTCCGTCACTTGACCTCAGGTCCTGTGACCTGTATCGGTCCGTCAGTTGACCTCAGGTCATGTGACCTATGTCGGTCCATCAGTTGACCTCTGGTCATGTGACCTGTGTCGGTCCGTCAGTTGACTTCATGTCGTGTGAACTGTCGTTTTGTCAGTTGACCTCAGGTCATGTGACCTGTGTTGGTTCGTCACTTGACCTCAGGTCATGTGACCTGTGTCGGTCCATCAGTTGACCTCAGGTCATGTGACCTGTGTCGGTCCGTCAGTTGACCTCATGTCGTGTGACCTGTGTCGGTCCGTCAGTTGACCTCAGGTCATGTGACCTGTGTCGGTCCGTCAGTTGACTTCATGTCATGTGACCTGTGTCATTGTGTCAGTTGACCTCAGGTCATGTGACCTTTGTTGGTACGTCAGTTGACCTCATGCCGTGTGACCTGTGTTGGTCCATCAGTTGACTTCATGTCATGTGACCTGTGTCGTTGTGTCAGTTGACCTCAGGTCATGTGACCTGTGTTGGTAGTACGTCAGTTGACCTCCTGCCGTGTGACCTGTGTCGGTCTGTCAGTTGACCTCAGGTCATGTGACCTATGTCAGTCCATCAGTTGACCTCAGGTCATGTGACCTGTGTCGGTCCATCAGTTGACTTCAGGTCATGTGACCTATGTCATTTTGTCAGTTGACCTTGGGTCATGTGACCTGTGTTGGTCCGTCAGTTTACCTCAGGTCATGTGACCTGTGTTGGTCCGTCAGTTGACTTCATGTCGTGTGACCTGTGTCGTTTTGTCAGTTGACCTCAGGTCATAAGACCTGTGTTGGTCTGTCACTTGACCTCAGGTTCTGTGACCTGTGTCGGTCCGTCAGTTGACCTTAGGTCATGTGACCTATGTCGGTCCATCAGTTGACCTCTGGTCATGTGACCTGTGTCGGTCCGTCAGTTGACTTCATGTCGTGTGACCTGTCGTTTTGTCAGTTGACCTCAGGTCATGTGACCTTTGTTGGTTCGTCACTTGACCTCAGGTCATGTGACCTATGTCAGTCCATCAGTTGACCTCAGGTCATGTGACCTGTGTTGGTCCGTCAGTTTACCTCAGGTCATGTGACCTGTGTCGCTTAACGCTTAACACTAATTTGACTAAGGCTGCATTTTTTTGCGCAAGTGAACTTGGCTTCTAAATCCCCCGGTCCCTTTCAGTGGGCTATATATGTTGGTCCGTCACTTGACCTCAGGTCATGTGACCTATGTCGGTCCGTCAGTTGACCTCAGGTCATGTGACCTGTGTCGGTCCGTCAGTTGACCTCATGTCGTGTGACCTATGTCGGTCCGTCAGTTGACTTCATGTCATGTGACCTGTGTCGGTCCGTCAGGTGACGGACAACAATAGGTCAAGCATGTTTTAGAACACAGCAATGGGCCACCTGCATGTGCCGGCACGCACCGTATATACATGTGCCAAGGACAAGGAGAGAGACAGTACTTGTAAGCAAAATAATTTATTTGACAGAACATCAAAGTTACAGGATAGTCAGCACAGCAGAATAAGACAATTTTATGCATAAAATTGTTCTGGAGCAGACAAAGCTTTCCGTTCAGTGGATGTCCCAAAATGTTCAACTGTGAGATAACTTCAGGGTCTGTTATGTGTGAATTCAGGTCAGGGCCTCTCTTCTGACTAAGGGGGGAAGTGCAAGCAGAGTCTTACTTACCTGGTGGAAACATTGGAATGCAGTCTGTGCAGTTTGGTGTGGTGGGGGTGTCTGAGTTGTGTGCACGCATATTTATAACAAAAGGCAGTTAATGGCCCACTAATGGTTGGTTTGGACTAAGGGTCTTTTGACCCTCTTTCAGGACTTCTGGGGGGAGGTCGAAAATCCTGGGACTTCTAGTGTTAATATCAGTGTATAATATAAAGTTATGTTATGATTTAAACCCAACCTTTGATTTGCCCCTTTTCTCTGCTTTGAGTCATTAATTAGTTTTCAACAGTCACAGCCCATTGATATCCTGTCTTTCGGACTTGGGAAGAAGCATGGTGTGGGTTAGGTCGCAGCACTTGGAGCATTATGGAGAGCATCCTGTGCTCCAGCATCAACGTGTGGCATGGAGGCTGCACAGCTGCAGAAAGAAAAGCTCTGCAGAGAGTGGTGAAGGCTGCACAAAAGACTGTTGGAGTCAAGTCTCCCCCCCATCACAGACATCTACACCTCTAGATGCAGAAAGAGAGCCACCTGCATCACGAAGTACTCCACTCACCCAGCACACACACTTTTTGCTCTGCTCCTCTCAGGCAGGAGGTTAAGGAGCAATAAGTCTAGAACCACTAGACTGAGGAACAGCTTCTACCGTGAGGCTGTTAGACTCATGAATATCTAACCAGAATAATCAGTGTGAAAAATCACATCATGTTGCTGCTGATCTGTTTCATGTTGCTGCTGATCTGTTTCATGTTGCTGCTGATCTGTTTCATGTTGCTGCTGATCTGTTTCATGTTGCTGCTGATCTGCTTCATGTTGCTGCTGACCTGTTCCATGTTGCTGTGTTCATGCATGCTCATCTGCTCACACAGACTCATGTTCGTGCTGCTGTTCGGCGTATTGTGTTTTCATTTACCCTTTATTTATACAGGTAGTCTCAATGAGCCACGAGAACACGCTTTCAAGAGAGACCTGTTAGGGAGCAGATGGTGGGGGTTGAGGGCCTTGCTCAAGGACTCAGAGTGGGGCGAATGAGGGTGGAGGCAAGTGTGGGTGTTTCACCTTTTTCCACCCACATTTTTTTTATGTTGTCGATACCAGGGCTTGAACTGGCGATCTTCCGATCACAGGCCCACCGTCTCTAACCACTGCGCCACCAATCCCCCCATTTATTGTGTTTATGCTAGTACAGTATAGTGCTTAGTGTATTACTGTATTTAGCTAATGTTTTTCTTAGTTCATATCTTAGATCTTATTACTGTTTTTCTTTTACATTTTATTGTTGGATGTTACTGGGACCCTGCGTACATAACCTCGTTCCACCACATGTACCACATGACATGCAAATGACAAATAAACCTCTCTGAATCTGACTCTGATAATCCTATCAAGATGCTACATTAATTTCAGCTTCAGTTTTCTGAGACACAGTTTTGATTCTTTATCATTCAGCTTAAAACCTTCTATTCCCCGTCTTCCCCTGTCTCCACGGGTGTCCCCCAAGGCTCTGTCCTCGGACCCCTCCTCTTCATCATTTACCTCCTTCCTCTAGGTCACATCTTCCGCAAATACGGCATCCATTTCCACTGTTATGCTGATGACACGCAGCTCTACTTGTCATCAAAACCTAACTCCACCCACCCACCCTCCATCCTCACCGACTGTCTCAATGAGCTAAATCACTGGTTTTCTAACAATTTCCTTCAACTAAACAGCAACAAAACAGAAATCATTCTTGTTGGTACCAAAAACTCTATTTCAAAATCAGAACATCTTCTCGTCCCCCTTAACAACTCTCTGCTATCCCCCTCCCCTCAGGTCAAGAGCCTCGGTGTCATCCTCGACACCACTCTCTCCTTCACTTCACACATCAACAATATTACTCGGTCTGCCTATTTCCACCTCCGTAATATTAACCGTCTCCGTCCTTCTCTCACACCCCGCTCCACAGCCATCCTGGTGCACAGTCTTGTGACTTCCCGTATTGATTACTGCAACTCCCTTCTCTACGGCCTCCCCAACAAATCTCTCCACAAGTTACAGATGGTCCAGAACTCAGCTGCCCGTGTCATCACTCAAACCTCCTACTATAACCACATCACTCCTGTCCTGCAGCAGCTCCACTGGCTCCCGGTTAAATCACGCATCATCTTCAAAATTCTACTTCTCACGTTCAAAGCTATCCACAACCTTGCCCCTCCTTATCTATCTGACCTCCTACAAATCTCCATCCCATCACGCTCTCTCAGATCCTCCTCTTCGCTACATCTCCATGTACCCTCTGCCCGCCTCTCCACCATGGGGAGCAGGGCCTTCACCTGCTCTGCCCCTCACCTCTGGAACGCTCTACCGCCAGACCTTCGAAACACCACCTCCCTTTCTCTGTTCAAGACTGCCCTGAAAACACATCTCTTCAGACTAGCTTATCATTAACTTTACTAAATGTATTTTTATTATCTTGCATTTTATAACCTTTATGTATTTTATATTTCAATGTGTTGCTGATAATGTTTGATCTGTATTACACTGTATTGGTTTGTTAAATGTCCTTGGGTGTCCTGAAAGGCGCTTTTAAATAAAAAGATTATTATTTTTATTACCTCTGACCACAGATCCCAGTCCAACCCTAATTGATCCTGTAGTTGCATTAACTTTGAGCATTAATCTTCATAATTCCGGCAGAGAGAGAATTCTGGTTTTCCGGTTTTAAGGAAAGTCACTGCAGTGATCGAAGTCTCCTGCTCAGACGCAGGTAATTTTAGGTGAAGATGGCCCTCCATCCCCAGAACACACTGGTTTCAAGCACAGGTTTCAAGCCCGACCTACTTTCTGTTTTATCCAGGCCTGTGCTTTAGCTCCTTGTTTTGTCCTCTATAATCTTGACTTGCAGTTTCATGTTGGAGGAGGTTCATATCAGTTCACAAATCCTCCATATCCATCATCACCCACATTTGCCAGTCAGCATCAGATTATCAGATAAACCAGTCTGGATAACAAACACACACACAGGAGGAAGGTTGTGAAAATGGAATTTACTGGCACATTTCTACCTTGTTTTCTTGTTCACTGTGCTTCTCATAGAGAAGTCACGGTCTGTTGCAGAAACTGAATACAAGCTGGTGCCTCAGATTAGATCACAGTGTTCCCAATGTTTCAGTACAATAGTTAAGACTTCCTTAAAAAGCAAATGTTCTTTTAAATCTTTTTACTTTCCTGTCAGACATTGTGAAATCAAAATAGTTCATATTTTGTTGAGACATCTTTAATTTTTGATACTATTGAGTTTGACCATTCCTGCATTTCAGCAAGCAACACATTCCAAAGGAAGTCAGACGGGCAACTGAGGATGGTGACGAAGCACAAAAAGCTGTTTACAGCAGGTGATGATAAAACAGACTGGTCCAAAAGTACACAAAGGACTAAATTCTTAGAGGCAAGGGAAACGGCCGTTTCCGTACGTCGTACAGAAACGTCAGCGTATTCACATGCTTTGATTGCATAGTCAAAGAGTGTACTAGTCAGAGCTAGCAAACTGCATCTGTAGCGAGCTGCACAAGCAAAGATATTGTTGTGTTGATTTAATATCTGGATGGATTTTGTGTACAAATTATCAGGATTGTTGGTGGGTAAAATGTTGCTATATTCCTAAATAATATTGCAAATCAGTGGGATTTAAAAAAGAGTTTCAATGTGTCAAGCGTGTGCACTGTGCATGTCTTTAAAATTTAACAAGATAAAAACCTTAAAAAATATATTTGTTTGCTGACTTTATAGTAAAAGTGTGTCTCAGCTGAACTTTTCCTTTAAAAATTAACGTAATTGTCAAATCCGCTGAATTTAAATAGTTTCACTTTGACCGGTCTTCTAGACGTGCGTACGCGCGCTGCAAAAACCGTCATCTCTTTAAAATTTAACAACATAAACACCTTAAAATATATATTTGTTTGCTGAAAATTATAGCAAAGATGTGTCTGAGCTGAACTTTTCTTTAATAAATGAACATAATGGTCAAATCCGCTGGATTTAAATAGTTTCGCTTGTCGGGTCTTCCAAAGGTGCGCGTGCCTGCTGCAAAAACCTTCATCTCTTTAAAATTTGACAACATAAACACCTTACAAAATATATTTGTTTGCTGACATTATAGTAAAAGTGTGTCTCAGCTGAACTTTTCTTAATAAATGCACTTTGACAGTTAAAACATGGCAAAATGAAGCCGACGAAATAAAGCGGCTTTAAAATTACTACACGCTCACCCGCCCATAATGATGACAGAAACACCTATTTGATTATTTATTTTTATTCAAACCCGTTGAATTCTTCATCCTCTGTGTCGCTGTTGAAGAGTTCTGCCAGCTCCTGAAGTAACACGTAGTTCAGACCTTCAGAGAGCAGGAGGCCGGGCTGCGACAGAGTGTCCGAGCAGAGGAGTCTGCTGTCGGAAACATGAGCTGGGAATGCTCGGTGGACCATAGCGGCCGAAAGTGGTACTACGTTCCTAGCAGCCAAAAGTTGTACTGCTCCATTTTTTCTGTCAGAATGAATGGGAACGGTCATATCTCAACCTAAAATTTGTCTAAAAATATGGGGAAAATAGTTAATGAGGGTTGGATTGATTCATGGATTGTTTATTTCTAATTAATTGCAATGGTTACTTCGTGTTGGGTTAGTGGATGTTCCAATCGGGGAAATGCCAAGCGGTATTTTTACTTAATTCCGAAAATGAGGAAAAATGAAGGACCAGAAACCGCGTAGCTCACCACTCTCTCTAGCAGCAGGATACAGTGTTGCTTACCGGTAGTTAATTTTCTCTCGTTTTTGTTGTTGTTTTTGTTTCTTGCTCGGTTAGAGGGTGTTACAATCGGGTAGACGTTTGAGCAAAGCACAGTACTCACTTAATCCCAAAAATAAGGAAACGTGAACGATCTATCTCCATCGGAGGGGCTGACCGCAGCTCCTCCTCTGTCTGAGTCTGGCCTAGCCAGGTCTGTTCTCGAAGACGTCGTGCTCCGATCACCGTTTGTCCGGTAAACAAAATATTCTATATAAATCATTTTGTGAAACAATGTTAGAGTATAACTGTCTGTGTGTTGGAACTGGTTTTATTTTATTTTTTCATGATTTAGCATCTACTACTGTGGTTAGCTTAGCATGTCGCTACGCTACATGCTAACCTCTACACGCTAACACTCACAACAAAGCGCTGGTTCAGGTCCGTGTTGAGCCTGGACTGTTTGTTGGCTGTGTGTTATTTTAGTTAAACTTTTATTTAGCTGGTTAGATATGATTGAGACAGTTTACACATCTTTTTTCCAAGATAGATTGAGTCAACAATAACAGCAGCTCTCAAAACATGACCCGTCATTAAACCAGAGTTATTAAAGCACACTTAAAATAATGATGTGAATAAAAGAAGAGAAATATGCACATGAAGCTAAAATTGTACTAAGATGTGAGTAAATATCTGTTAAAGTATTTACTAAACAAATCTTTCGATACATAATATAAATACATGTGTGTGTTATACATAAACAGTATACAGTACATACACTGTGTGTATGTATGTACTGCACAGCAGTGACGTGCGGTCAGGGGAGGCAAGTGAGGCCACGCCTCCCCTGTCATCATGGAAAGAAAAAAAATTAAATTGAAAAAATAAATGTAATTATTGTATATATCCTTTGATTTGTACTATAAACTTATTTTACTAAAAACTAAACCAGTTTTAATTTATTTTTTATTCAAAATCACCGATTTTTTATTTATTTAGTGACGTTCAAATACATTACTGAGAAGAGAAGAGACGTGCGGGAGGCACCTGCTGCTCCACTTCACGATTGCGCAATCACTCGGCTGAGCTGAAGTGAGCCCTTTTATTCCTGCCTCTTTTATGTCGCCATTAAAATGTCCAAATACTTTTGCTATATAAACTACATTTCTATAGTTTAGCTGATGAATATAAAGTCTAGTGTTTTTGTCTAAAACTGTATGTGTGCGCTGAGCGATCATAAGAGGGCTGAGACTAGAACTATCAGTTTGTTTTGATTTTAGTTCCCTCTTTACTCTCATGTGAATAATGCAGTGGGATGCTGTCTATACAGAAAATATTCCGTAACACAAGTTCATCTTTTGGTTATTACTACATTTGTTCTATTTAATTATTTCATTTTTCAGGAAGGCCTGCACACAAGTCAAACACAGACTGGTCTCCCACACTGAAGTTGACAGACACACTTATGCTGCATTTTTCATTC
This sequence comes from Garcialebias charrua, assembly GCA_038048925.1. NCBI lineage: Eukaryota > Metazoa > Chordata > Actinopteri > Cyprinodontiformes > Rivulidae > Garcialebias > Garcialebias charrua. The sequence continues at coordinate 40,292 of JBBPBX010014663.1, read as the reverse complement.
ATTCATTCAACCTTTATTTATACAGGCTAGCCACGTTGAGTCACGGGGACTCATTTACAAGAGGGACCTGTCTCACTCACACCAAACAACCATCCACTCTCACACTCACACCTAGGGTCAATTTAGAGTCACCAATCAGCCTAACAAGCATGTTTTTTGGTCTGTGGGAGGAAACCGGAGTACCCGGAGGAAACCCACGCATGCACGGGGAGAACATGCAAACTCCACCCAGAAAGGCCCCGGACCGGGATTTGAACCGGCAACCTTCTCGCTGAGAGGCAGCAGCTCTACCAGTTGTGCCACCGTGCTGCCCACACACCTGCATTCACACCTGCATTCACACCTAACAGCGTTTCAACGGCAGGAGCTTCCAGCTTACATGCAAAGTCAATGGGGGACGCGCTTCCAGCCGCGTCTTGGCGTCGGGCGTCACGTCACGTGCGTGTTGAGCGTGCTGGAAAGCGTTTTCCGTGCACGTGAACCCGCGTCAGCCTCCAAAGCACGCCTTGATCTAGCTGAAGATTTTGCGGTTCAAACGTTCAAACGCCGTTCAACTCTCCCTGATTGGTTGATCAGGGAGAGTCGGGGGGAGAAGAGAGGGGGTCAGGGGGAGAGTCCCTATGTGACGCGGAAACCAGTGACGCGGAAACGATTGCGCAACTATGTGACGTATTGTTTGTGGGACACAGAAAAAACCTGCGGAGTCATGGACTATGGAAGAGAAACTCATTGTAGCTGTGTGTTCGCGACAAGTCCTTCACGACCAGTCAAGTCTGCTCCACAGAGACAGAAATAAAAAGCTCCTCGCCTGGCGGAGTGCAGTGAGGACTCGGTATACCGGTAAGCTCCTCCCACACACCCAGCAGCAGTTTCGCGTTCTGGCGTTCAGGTCTGGACACCAAGTGCGTCCACTTGCGTGCGTGACGAGCTTTTTGGAAGTTGAAACGCTGTTCGGTCTGAATGCACCATTACCGATACTTTGAGAGGTAGCAGATAAAAAGCAGGTAATGACACAAGCACATGCACAATAATTCAAAAATATTAAAGTAAATCTAAGATAAAATTACTGAAATCAATATAAAATTGAACATATATCTTTGTGAATGAGTAAAAATGAGAGGAGCAACTGTATTTATTTTTTCTACTTTGAGTAGCAAACTTGGAGTCTTATTTTAGACTTTGTGATGCAAACATGACAATGTTTACTAATCTTTTTTTTAAGGTACAGACAAGTGAAGGGCTGAGTTCCATCCAAAGAAAATATCCTAGACCTGGCTCCAGTCTTGGATCCTGGGGGATTGGCTGTTCCAATAAGGTGGTCCCACATGACGAGTAATCTATTCCAGTTTGTTTCAAATCAGAAACTGCGCTGGTCTCCATCATTCCTTGTTGAAGAGTGTTTTTGATCTGGTATTTATTCTGTAGCCAAATCATTTTCATTAAAATACATAAAATCACCCACAGTTCTCATATTGTATTCAGTTTCAACTGTTTTTAGTTTATAATTATAGCTTTTACTCTAAACTTTATCAGTCTCCTCCTGGAGGAGGAACCATACAGCAACATGCATGTTTTTATGTTTTGTACATGTCAATAAAACACTAAACTGGTAAGTTGCCAAAGAACAATCACTACAGCTAGGTTTTATTTATGTGTAGTAGAATATCTAGTAGAGGTGAACTCACAATGAAACTACTTCTCATTGCTGGACATTAAACAACGTATCTTAATTATTGAAATAAAGAAGGTGAAACTTGGTGCAACTGTTTTATTCAAACTAAAGGTTAGCACATGTACATTTAGGAATGTATGTTTCACAGCAAAAGCAAATGTACTTGAAAAGCAGATTCTACAATGAAATGTTCACTCATTTGTTGCTGTGGTGCATGACTGCACACAACTTATGGACCAAGTGGAGCTTCATCCATCTCTGGACCAAGTGGAGCTTCATCCATCTCTGGACCAAGTGGAGCTTCATCCATCTCTGGACCAAGTGGAGCTTCATCCATCTCCTGGAACTCACCTTACGCAGAAATACAACACAAAGGAGGAAAATAATTAAAATGCTTTCACAGTTTAAAGCAACATTTTACCAATAGATTAAAAGGAGTTACCAAATGGTAACTTTTCACCACTAATTTTATTAACAAAGGCAGATCATTGTGGAAAATAAATAATATCAGTGACATTTACTATAAAACGTTAAATACTTTGACTGAGCAATAATTACAAATAACTTTTTTCGTTAACACTAGTTTAAGTATGAAAGGCAGTCATAGGCTAAATAAATAATGTAGTAATGTGAGAAGTATCAGTGATCTTTACTGTAGTACAAGTTATATAAGGTAAGCTGAAGTAGCTTGTACAACACCATTGATATTTACAACCATCTTTAACGTAGCAAACATTAGCTTAACTGTAGCTTTTAGTAAAGTAAATATCGTTGATATTTACTGTGGCACAAGTTACATTAGCTAAGCTAATCTTTGTTACGTTAAAAATCGCTGATATTTACTGTAGCACTATATGTCAACTTAGCCCGCAGTAAATAACAGCAATGTTTACTGTGGCAAAGATTTGCTTAGCTGCTGTAGCTATGAGGGACATCTACGTGTACATTATTGTAATCACTTACTCTGCCAGTCACCAGAACTGTTATTAACATGAAGATTTGGATGTCCTTCACAGATCTGTTACTGGTTATAAGCATCCATCCATGGATTTAAAGCTGTGAGGCTCCTCGTTGTAGGCACTCCTCGTAGTCATTAATAATTAACGATATCAGAGTAACTTCTTGGTGACAACTTGTCCGCTTCATCTGACATGATTTCTTTCTCCAACTCATAGGGGTCAACTCCAACCACTGCTATTTTTTTGCAGTTATCTAGCTCTTGCACCTTGGTCAAGCTAGTACTTAGCTCTGGTAGCTTGAGTCTGTTTGTTCAACATTTCTGCCTTTACGAGTGGCGAAAAACCCGGTATTGTGCAATACTGGTCACGTGTGTGGGAACTATGTACCGTATTTTCCTGACTATAGATCGCACCGGAATATAGGTTGTTTTGTCCAATTATTGCAAAAAATTTGGAAAAATCCATAAACGTGTCGCACCTTAATATAGATCACACCTACGTCACTGCCGACGTAACGCGTCATCTACCGCTGACGTGACGCGTCACCGCTGAGACAACCCGGAAATGTGGACGAGTGTTTAGCTCTGTTGCAAATGTCTGCCACAGGAGCGCACAGCAAGGCTTTTAAGAAGATTAACACGGTAAAAACAATTATTTGTTTGCTAAAAATTATAGCTGACATTATAGCACAAGGGTTCCTGAGCTTAACCGTTAGCTTTAACCACTCCGCCAAGTGGTTTATTAGCTATATGCTAAAATATACACGGAAATAAAACGTAAGCTAACACAAGACAAGTCCGGCTCTAAAACAACGAATAAAAAAATCGAATTTTATCTTAAATGTCTCATACAGGTTTCATGTCTCATACAGTTTGTAAATTAAACCCATATTACACTCTGTAAGCTGAAAAATATCCACCAAGTGGTTTATTAGCTATTTTTTACAATATACACGGAAATAAATCGAAGCTAACACGACACGGTTGCGTCTCTAAAAACACGAATAAAAAAACGAATTTTATCTCAAATGTCTCATACAGGTCAACAGTTTGTAAATGAAACCCATATAATTACACTCTGTAAGCTGAAAAATATCCGCCGAGTGGTTTATGAGCTATTTATCTAAATACAGTAGTAGTTATCTGTTTACGGTAGCTAACTGCTAATGTAATAATATAGGACTTATTGGTCAGTTTAATGACTTACCTATATTTTAGAGAAGTTGGAGCAGACTTGATCTGACCCAAATTCATTTGCGAGTCCCACGGGACAGTACAACGTCATTGGTGTGGGATCCTTGGACCTCCACACCTTCTTCTACCGGTGGTAGGTAGTGTCCAGTGAGAGCCGAAGGTGTCAGCTCACAGAGGAGGTTCTTGTGATGGGCCAGAGTCTGGTCCAATTGTTGAGCCTCCTCTGTCTCACCTGTATATGAAGTTTCACTTACCGGGTTTGTGCTCTTGGTTGGGGATTCCTTTGTGACCTCAGCGGTACCTGCTGTCAGAGAGTGACCGTGTGGAGGCACCTCGAACGGCAGTGGATCGCTCACTGTGGCCCACATTGTCTGATTGCCATAATTTATAATCGCGTCGAAACGGTTTATAAAATCTTGGCCAACCAAAAATGGAGTCTGGAGTGAGTCAAGTTCAGACACAAATACCGGGTGGTACAGTGACATCTTGCCAATCTGCATGTGGACCATAGCTGTTAGGGTTGTTCTCGTCTTTGCGAGGCCCTGTTGCTCACTAAAAGTGTATTTCACAAAGGGTATTTGCCTGTCAACAACGTTAGCGGCGGTCCGTAGCTCCTCAAGCAGTTCGGCTGACATGACAGACACGTCTGAGCCGCAATCCATGAGTGCTTCTCGCGCGAGGACCCCTTCCAGTGTGATTGGCAGGTAAGCTTTCTTAGCCGCCCCCCTTTTGATAAAGTTACACAGAAACCGTTTAGGTTTAAGCACACGCTTCTGTTTACGTGTACCTCCGTCTGTGCAAACTTCGTTGCTGTCAGCCCCCTGGGCAGTTTAGTTGAATGGTCCTGGTCTAATTTTTATAATATTCACCCTGCTAACACACGACTGCACACCATCATACAGCTCCAACCACTTCATCAAGTTTGCGGACGACACAACAGTGGTGGGTCTCATCAGCAACAACGATGAGACGGACTACAGGAACGAGGTGAGCCGCCTGGCCTTGTGGTGCGGACACAACAATCTCACTCTCAACGTGGAGAAGACAAAGGAGATTGTTGTGGACTTCAGGAAGAGGGATGCCCAACATGCCCCTCTGACCATCAACAGCACCACAGTGGAGAGAGTAGACAGCACCAAGTTCCTGGGAGTGCACGTCTCAAAGGACCTGTCCTGGAGCAGGAACACTGCATCACTGACCAAGAAGGCTCACCAGCGCCTCTACTTTCTCCGCAAGCTGAAAAGAGCTGGAGCTTCAACCCCCATCAATCAATCAATCAATCAATCCATTTTATTTATAAAGCACCCTTCATACTAAAAGCAGCTCAAAGTGCTGTACAGAATTATAAAACAATAAACTCACAAAATTAAAGCAAACGACACACACAAAATAAATAAAATCAATCAATCAAATTAAATACAGTAGTATGGAAAATGTATAGAGTGAACAGAGATGAACCAGTTCAGGAAATGCAGTTAAAAAGATGGGTCTTGAGCCTGCTCTTAAAAACAACAACATTCTCTGCAGCCCTCAGGTTCTCCGGCAGACTATTCCACAGACGGGGGCCATAGTACTGGAAAGAAGCCTCACCGTAAGTGTGAGTTCTGACTTTTGGAACTGTTAGTAGTCCAGTACCAGAGGACCTTAATGTTCGCGGGGGTTCATAGGGCAATAGCAGCTCTGCAAGATAAGATGGTGCGAGACCATTGAGACATTTAAAAACCACTAAAAGAATCTTAAAATCAATCCTGAGGCGCACAGGGAGCCAATGCAATGATTTTAAAACAGGTGTAATATGAGCCTGCCTTCTGGTCTTGGTTAGCACACGAGCAGCAGAGTTTTGTAACAGCTGAAGGCTGGACAAATTTTTCTTAGGGAGACCAGAAAGCAGTGAATTACAGTAGTCTAAACGACTAGAAATAAAAGCATGCATCAAAGTCTCAGTATTGGTCAGAGAAAGAAGAGGGCGGACTCTGGCTATATTTTTTAGATGATAAAATCCTGTTTTGACTATTTGTTTAATATGAGGAATAAAAGTAAACTCAGAGTCAAAAATAACTCCCAGGCTTCTTACTTTTTTAGAAGGTTGTAAAGACAGAGATTGTAATCTCTGAATTGTATTTTCTTTTTGAACCTCAGGTCCAATGATTAAAACTTCTGTTTTGTCCTGGTTTAGCTGGAGAAAGTTCTGTGCCATCCAGGACTTTATGTCTGTAATGCAATTAAAAAGTGCAGTGATTGGCCGGGGGTCATCATGAGATAATGAGATGTATAGCTGTGTGTCATCAGCATAACTATGGAAACTTATCCCATGGCTCCTGATGACTCCACCAAGCGGCAGCATGTACAAATTAAAAAGTAGGGGGCCTAAAATAGAGCCTTGGGGTACACCATAGTTAGCTTCATGGATCTGTGAGGAGCATGTATCCATACTTACCATAAATGTTCTATCTGTGAGATAGGAGCTGAACCACAGAAGAACAGTACCAGAAAGACCGACCAGGTGTTGTAATCTATTTAAAAGAATTTGATGATCTACTGTATCAAAGGCTGCGCTCAGATCCAATAGAACAAGGACTGAGAGCTTTTGTGAATCCAGATTACACCTTAAATCATTCACAATTTTTAATAGGGCTGTTTCTGTACTGTGTTTCGTCCTAAAACCAGATTGATACTTTTCTAAAATACCGGCATCATTTAAAAAAATATTTAATTTAATAAAAACAATCTTTTCTAAGATTTTACTTAAAAATGGTAAGTTGGATACAGGTCTATAATTATTAAAAACACTAGGATCTAGATTACTCTTCTTCAGAAGGGGCTTCACCACAGCCTTTTTAAAGGCAATGGGGAATACACCCATCTGAAGAGAACAATTTACAATGTTTAAAATTTCATTCTCAAAGAATTTATAACATGAATGAAAAAGTGATGAGGGAATTGGGTCCAAGAGGCAGGTGGTTGGTTTGACTTGTGAGAAAACTCTGCCAAGCATCTCTGCATCAACCACGTCAAACTTGTCCAGTACTTTCTCAGGTAAAACCAAACATTCAGTAGATTTAATACCAGTATTTTGTTCAGATAAAATGTTAGCTCTAATTGACTCGATCTTACCTCTGAAATGATTTGCAAACTGCTCACAGAGAGAGTTAGTTGGAGTATTTGGAGAGGCAGTAAAGTCAGGGTTAATCAGATTGTCAATGGTGGAAAACAAAACTTTGGGATTATTTTTGTGATTGTTAATTATTTTGGCAAAATATGCATTTCTTGAATTTCTGACAGCAGAGTTGTAGATATTAAGCTGTTCGCGCATTATTTGGTAGTCGACTGTCAATTTGTTTTTCCTCCATTTCCTCTCTGCTTTCCTGCAATTTCTTTTGAGCTTCTTTATGTCTTCAGTTTTCCATGGGCATGCTCGTTTATTAAAAACTTGTTTTGAAAATAGTGGAGCTATATGATCAAGGTTTGTTTTCAGTTTGTTAAAAAATTGACTGACCATTGAATCGCAGGAAGCAGTTAAAACAACAGGGGAATTTTGGTTAAAATCTCTAATAAAATGATCAATCACCTCAGGGGTAAGATGGCGCCTCCTAACAGTTTGAACCGTGGCTTTCCTCTGAATCAAATCAGTGACATTAAAAAACACACAATAGTGGTCAGACACAGCCAGGTCAACAACAGAGGACACACCAGAGGCCAAGCCATAGGTAATAACAAGGTCAAGGGTGTGTCCCCTGTTGTGAGTCGGTTGCTTGACGTGTTGAATAAAATCCATACAGTGTAGAATTTCTAAAAACTGTTTAGACAAAGAATCATGTGCACCTTCTACAGAGGTGCCATAGAAAGTGTCCTGACAAGCTGCATCACGGTGTGGTTTGGTGCATGTACTACAACCTGCCGCAAGAGCCTCCAGCGCATCGTGAGAGCAGCTGAGAAGATTGTCGGCACCTCCTTCCCCTCACTGCAGGACTTACACAGCAAACGCCTCACTCGGAAAGCCCACTGCATGGCAGGTGATCCCACACACCCACTACACAGCTGCTTCAGACTGCTGCCATCAGGGAGGAGACTGAGGAGTCTCCAGGCTCGAACCAGCAGACTGAGAGACAGCTCTGTTCATCAGGCAGTCAGAATGCTAAACACTCTGCCTGCTCTGCCTCCCCTCCCATTTGAACTGCCTTAACACAAAAAACTTTCTCACACATTACCACACAACACAAAGATTTTAACACTGGACTCTGTGTCATCAAACAGGTTATTCACTAAACTCTCGGTCATGTGCTCATTCAGTTTGCACTACTCTCATGCCTGGTCCCCACTGCACAACTCGAAACGCGCCTGCCGTCCCCTTTTGGCCGCTTGTATGGGTCCCACTGAGCCACTGAAGACCGTCTGATGACGTACACTAGGGGGTAGCAGAGGGAGGGGGTGTAGCTCGTTTTCCGGGTTCAGTTGTTGCGTTAACTACACCTCTGACGGTCTTTGATGAGATTAAAACGTTTTTTTTTTTTATGTTTGGGGTGATCTACACTGGAGAGAACAGCAGCCTGTCAGCAGCAACTGTAAAAATGCCACGTTTCTTACCGGAGTTTGGTTCCAATTCATGGAGGCTCAATCCGGTAAGTTTAAAAAGTCCAAAAAAAGTCCCGTTGTGGTTGTGTAATCAGATAGCAGAGGCTCTCCCGACTGTTTTCTGGACGCGTCGAGCCACCAGAGATCGAATTTTATGGCGTTGGCAGTTCGACGCCGACCGCACGCGTGCGTGTGCAGGCTGCCGCCGCGCCGCTTCGATCACTTGAATCGCGCCGCTTCCCGGTTTGCCGTGACTCCACGCGTCTCCTCATAGACTTTGAATGTAAACCGACCGCTTCAGCCGCCCGACAACGGGGCAGTGGGTACCAGGCATCATATTTGCACTGTTTGTATTACATCACTGCCTATAGTCATACTACTGTTTACACTTCACTGTTTACATACTACTGTTTACATTCACTGTTTACATTTATTAATACTGTTTACATTTATTACTACTGTTTACATTTATTACTACTGTTTACATTTACACTACTTTTATATCTACACTACTGCTGATACATATACAGTATTCTCTGACCAGCCTTATTTAAGGATGCCCAATGTGCCTTACTGCATATGCCACTTTTGCCTCTATACCAACATCAACTACTACCTCATACATATACTGTGTACATTAACTCATATGCTGCTTTGCCACTCTTTGCAAATGTCAATGCTAGAACCTTCAGTTTATTTTATAGATATACTTTTTATACTTTTTTTATACTACTATGCAAAAACTCAGGACAGTATTACACTTTTATTATTTCATTTTATGCTTATGTTCATTAAATGTTTAGTGTTTTAGTGTTGGTGTAAATTTTCATACTTTTATACTACTATGCAAAAACTCAGGACAGTGTTACACTTTTACTATTTTATGCTTATGTTTATTAAATGTTTCAGTGTTTTAGTGTTTAAATGGTTACTGTTGCACCGAGGGACTGAGAGAAACACAATTTCAATCCTGTGTATGTCCTGTACATATTGCAGTTCTGACAATAAAGTTGACTTTGACTTTTGACTTTGACTAACGCTTGTTACACTGGAAGTAAATTAACTGGCATTTGTAAATAAAATGTAAAGCACAGCTTGGGTGTCTACACCGGTGAAGGTGAACGGAGTCACAGCTATTCTTTTTTTTTCCTTTCTTTTCCTTTTTTATGTCCTGCTTTATGTTTGTCTGTTACCACACAACTTCATCATTCTTTTTTCTTCTTTACCACCCAACAATCATTTACACACAAGCACACCAAAACACACACACACACACGCGCTCACATCCACGCTCTCACATCCAGCATTTACTCAGTTTTCTTGTACCTTTCCACTTCCAACATCATTGTTTCTAAACATCTAAACAGGCAAGCTCAAGCCTTAATTCTGATTTTATTTGGAACTGTTTG
>JBBPBX010014663.1:0-23041 GCA_038048925.1 Garcialebias charrua | reverse complement strand
CACAGGTCACATGACATGAAGTCAACTGACGGACCGACACAGGTCACATGACCTGAGGTCAACTGACGGACCGACACAGGTCATACGACATGAGGTCAACTGACGGACCGACACAGGTCACATGACCTGAGGTCAACGGACCGACACAGGTCACATGACCTGAGGTCAAGTGACGAACCAACACAGGTCACATGACATAAGGTCAACTGACAAAACGACACAGGTCATATGACCAGAGGTCAACTGATGGACCGACATAGGTCACATGACCTGAGGTCAACTGACGGACCGACACAGGTCACATGACCTGAGGTCAAGTGACGGACCAACACAGGTCTTATGACCTGAGGTCAACTGACAAAACGACACAGGTCACACGACATGAAGTCAACTGACGGACCGACACAGGTCACATGACCTGAGGTAAACTGACGGACCGACACAGGTCACATGACCTGAGGTCAACTGACATACCGGTATAATGGACCAGATTGCACATTTATATACGGTGCGGCCCATTGCCGTGTTCTACAACATGCTTGACCTGGCAGCGATAAATGCTTATGTGTTATACAAGGCCTGCACTGGGTCCAAGGATTTTGGACTGAGGGGTAGGGGGGGGGGGGGTGTAGGTGTAGAATTAATGGGTCATTAGCAGGGTCATTAGCATGTGAATCGACATTATATAGCCCACTGAAAGGGACCGGGGGATTTAGGCCCTGTTTACACGGACACTGTGTGGGGGAAACGCAACTTTTGGGTATGTTAATTAGGTTGAAAGTTTTGCGTTGACATGGGCGAATTCTGTGGATACGACTCTCTCCCCCCCACCCCCCGTCCTCATGATTTCACTGTAGTTACCATGCTGGGCCATTAGATGGCGCTGTGATTTTTGGAACCTTCACTACTGCGCATGCGTGCTGCCTGAGGTAAACAGAGCACCGAGGCAGCGTGCCTCGTCTGTTTTCCTCTCTGGCTAAAATCAGCTAACTACAAGTTGTTGTCAACAAGTTAACAACAAGTTAAAGCTGGAATTTGGATAAGAGTCAACAGATTTGACACCAAGTGGGACCGCTTCATCTAACAAGCTGCACACCAGTTGCTGAGCAGAACCAGAACCGAGTGACGATGTTGGACTTTACTCCGTGAGAATCAGCTGATTTCCAGCAGCGCTACAAGGTAAACAATGTTCTTAATAATGTTTCCTTGTGTTTAGTTCGATCACAGAACAACCAACTGAGGTTTTATTTTTATTTTTTTCCTGCGAGGTCGAAGCTGTTCCACGAAGCGGACCGGCGGTTCGGATCTGGGTCCAGTGTCCACCAGGATGAACAACAGAGTCCAGTTCATTAAAGTTCGGTTAACGTGTTTTTAAAAGTGTTCAATTTAATTCTCAGTGTTTGTGACATGAGTTTGTGGTGTTGAATAAATAAATAAATTAAAAATCAACCTGGTGTCTTCATTTTCAACATGCAGCATGTTAGGCATGACGTAACGAGTCCAGATAGCTTCATTTAGCTCAGATAAATGTAAATATCTCCCACGCTAACATAAATACTGTTTATTATTGTTAAACTGTTAATATATAGCACATTTAGTATGTTATAGTGCAGCGTGACACGTGAAATGTCCGACTGCCTCGTTAACAGACAACTGGATCCAGGCAGCTGGCTCTCTTCCAACACAGATGCAGGTAAGGTGTAGAATAATTAAATATGAGAATCAAAATATATTCCATCAGCTATAGTTCAGAAAGTGGTGCGTGTGTCCACTGTCCAGTCCACCGCCATTGTTAAAATGCCGGCTGTCTGCGCGTGCGTGCTGCGTGCATGTGTTCAAACAAAAGCTCCGCGGGAGATGTTTACATTATCAACGGGGGGTCTGCGAAAAAGATCCACTCTGGAGGCTGGGTTCAAAAACCATCGGAGTCAAAGCCCCCCTCTTTGTGGACTCGTGTAGGCGATAAGCAAAGACGCAGAGAGAAAGGAGCGGTTCCACTCAAAATACGCGCCGTGTAAACAGGGCCTTAGAAGCCAAGTTCACTTGCGCAAAAAAGTGTAGCCTTAGTCAAATTAGTGTTAAGCATGGTGACGTGCTGTACATGAGTGCTGCATCAAAATACCTACAGTCCTTAGACTCAATTTACCACGGTGCCCTTCGGTTCATTACTGACTCCAGTTATCGCACTCATCACTGTGAGCTTTACGTAAAATCTGGCTGGTCATCTCTCAGCACTCGCAGATACACTCACTGGATATCCTTCATCTACAAGACCCTCCTAAACCTGGTCCCGTCATACCTCACCTCCTTAATACAAACATCACACAGTCAATACTCCCTGCGCTCTAACGATTTAGTCCTCCTGTCAGTTCCTCCTGTCAGAACTGAACTAGGAAAAAGAGCGTTCAGCTTCGCCGTCCCCTCAGCCTGGAACAACTTACAGAAAGATCTGAAACTATCAACATTCATCTCTCCTGGATCCTTTATGTCAACCGTAGTAGAAAATGTCATCAAGAAACTTGACCATTGCAGATGTTTCTAACCACTACTTATCCAATATACATGTCATTGTTGGTTTTTTTTGTCTGCTTGTTTTGTATATAATGTATATAGAAATCTGTCATATCCTGTTGGTTTTGAACTGTCAACATCTGTTTACTGTGATTGTAGTTTTCTTTATTTTCTTTTTGATAAGTGCAAATGCCTATTGCCAATGTGACGTGTGCTGCTGACCACTTGACCAGGTCACCCTTGTAAAAGAGATCTCGATCTCAATGGGCTCTACCTGGTTAAATAAAGGTGATTGATTGATTGATTGAAGCGTGCCCCCTCCTGTGGTGCGCCAGTAATGGCCTTATTTACAAAACAAAAGCGCCTGTTAACAGCTCATTATAGGATGTTAGCTAAAATCCTTCAGGTCACTCGACACGTCTCTGGGTTCCAAAGGTAGAAATGTTAAATGACCCTTCTCTGGGACTTCTTAACAGATTAATAATACAAAATGGGATTGATAAGAATACATTTTTAGAATATGAACAAATTAAATCTATAACAAAAAAATAAATGTAACCTTAATAACACTATTGAAATACCAACAAGTGTATTAGAATTCCTTAATCTTAACACTCCCAAATGATTATCTAAGGTTTCCCGGACCTCATTAAAATAGATTAATCTATATCCCTTCCTATTGTAAAATGGGAGACAGACTTGTCAGTCAACTTTACCAAAACTTCTGGTCTCAGATATGTCTAAAAACTTTTAAGATGATTAAAAACTCCAATTTACAATTAATACAATACAAAATCATCCATAGAGTACATTACACAGGTCATCGGATGTTCAGGATGGGTTTCGCATCATCTAATACTTGCTCACAGTGTACGGACAATATTCCTGACAATTATATAAAAGCATTTTGGTTCTGTCCACCTGTTCAGAGGTTTTGGTGCTGGATATGTGAAGACTTATCAAAGTGTCTAAGATGTAATATTCCAGTCTCTTCGTCAGTTTGCTTATTGGGCCACTTAGAAGATGTCACCTTGGAGACAAAGTCAATTCGTAAGCTTTTTACTGCCTTATGTATAGCAAAAAAATAAAAATAAAAACTATACTCATGAATTGGAAAAATAAAAATACTCTTAGTATTAAACAGTACTGTATAATCTTTTGTTGGATTACATCAGTCTTGAGACAGCCTGTACCTCCACATCAGACCATGCTCTCTGGGTTTCTTTGATCGGCTTCAACACATAATGGAGATGGGTGAACGCCTTTGATTTCGTTCTGTGGGGCATTGTTGTTGATGTGGGGGTGTCGGGGCTGGGGGCATGGGAGGGGGTCAGTGGCGCCCAACTGGGGAGGAGGAGTTGGTGGTTCTGGGCAATGACCTCTGCTGGCCACATGTGGGCTTCTGGGTGGTCTGTACCAGCGGACATACTGTAGTTACTGGCCTGGTGGCCTGGCTGTTCCTGGTGGGGTTTGGGGTGGGCATGGGTGTGGGTTCTGGGGGAGTGTCGGTCCCTGGCTGGGGTCCTGGCTTGGCCCGGGGATCTCGGGTCTTGGCGGGTATGTTATTGGGGTCTTGGGCCGGTGCATGCACTCGTCCCTGGCCCTGGCCTGGGGGCCCTCAATGCATTGGAGGGCTTTGGGGCCTCTGCTGTGTGGGGGTGAGACTGTTGGTGGGGGGAGGGGGAGCCGTGGGAGGGGACGGGTGGACCCGGCCTAGGTGTCTTCTTGCTTGGCTGTGGCCGCGGTTTGGTGCTTGGCTGGAGTCTGGGCTATGGGGGGCTGTGGCTGGGGAGGTGTGTATTGGGGCTCTCACATGGGTGGCTCTGTGCTGTTGGCATGGGTTGTCTGGGCTCATTGGATATGTGCCAGGGTTGCCAGATCTCCAGACCGAAAGAAGCGATCAGCTCCTTCAGAACAAGCACAAACAAGCGACTTGCTCTTTCAAAAAAAGCCCCAAAAAAGCACCCCATCCCATTGTGTAAAAAAAGGCAGTTTTAAACAGTATAAACATATTTATTATGGCATTAATACTGATACTGAGGAGTTGAGAAAGTGCAGGAAAGAACTGGATGATGGCATAAAGAAGGCCAAAGCCGCGTATGCACAGAGGATCGAGGGACAGTTCACCTCACATGATCCACGGAGCATGTGGCAGGGCATCAAATGCTTAACAGATTACAAGGGCAAAAGCAAACAATGCCCCAGGGACCCATCTCTGCCTGATGCCCTCAATAAGTTTTATGCACGTTTTGAAGATCCAAACAGACCAGCTAGCACCAGACTCACCTCATCACCAGACGAGGAGCACCTCAAAGTGACCGCAGCAGAAGTGAGAGGTAGTCTCAGAAGGATCAACCCTCATAAAGCTACGGGTCCAGACAACATCCCAGGGAAAGTTCTGAAGGAATGTGCGGACCAGCTCTGTGAGGTGCTGGCTGACGTCTTCACCACCTCACTTTCACTGGAGTCAGTTCCCACCTGCCTGAAGACTGCCACCATCATCCCAGTCCCAAAAAGCTCCACAGTGACTGGTCTGAATGACTATAGACCGGTGGCTCTCACCCCGATAGTCGCTAAATGTTTTGAGAAACTGGTCATGTCCCACATCAAGACAACCGTCAACATCAGCGAGGACCCTCATCAATATGCATACCGCGAGAACCGATCAACAGAGGACGCCATCTCCTCTGTGGTCCACACTGCTCTCACCCACCTGGATCAGAAGGACTCATACGTGCGTCTGCTCTTTGTGGACTTCACATCTGCTTCAACACCATGATCCCCCAAACTCTGATAGACAAACTATCCACACTTGGACTAAGCCCCTCCATCTGTAACTGGGTACTAGACTTCTTAACAAACAGACCACAGTCCGTGAAGATCCACAACTTCTCCTCCTCCACCATAACCCTCAGCACTGGCTCTCCTCAAGGATGTGTGCTGAGCCCTCTTCTGTTCACTCTGCTCACATATGATTGTACAGCCACACATCCAGGCTGTCATATTGTTAAGTTTGCAGATGATACAGCGGTGGTGGGATGCATCACAGATAATGATGAATCCAGCTACAGACAGGAGGTGGAGCACCTGGAGAGCTGGTGCAAAGAGAACAACCTTCACATGAATGTGAAGAAGACGAAGGAGATGATTGTGGACTTCAGAAGGAACAAACACACCCACACCCCACTGTACATAGGTGGATCTGCGGTGGAGGTGGTCTCCAGCTACAAGTACCTAGGTGTACACTTGAATGATAACCTCAGCTGGAGCAACAACACCACCAGCCTGATCAAGAAAGGTCATCAGAGACTCTACTTCCTCAGACGGCTGAGACGAGCTGGTCTGAGAAGCTCAGTCCTCAACTCCTTCTACAGGTGTGCAGTGGAGAGCATCCTGTGCTCCAGCATCAATGTGTGGCATGGAGGCTGCACAGTTGCAGAGAGGAAAGCTCTACAGAGAGTGGTGAAGGCTGCACAGAAGTCTGTGGGAGTCAGTCTCCCCACCATCACAGACATTTACACCTCCAGATGCAGAAAAAGAGCCACCTGCATCATGAAAGACCTCACTCACCCAGCACATTCACTCTTTGCACCACTCCCCTCGGGACGGAGGTTGAGGAGCATCAAATGTAGAACCACTAGACTGAGGAACAGCTTCTACCCTGAGGCTGTCAGACTCATGAATAAATAAATAATAAGAATAAACACTGCAAAATGTCACATCATGTTGATACTGATCTGTTTCTTGTTGCTGCGTTCATCTGTGACCATCTGCTCATAATGACTCATGTTCGTGCTGCTGTTTATAATGATGTTTTTCTACTACATTAGGGCTTAGTGTATTACTAGTTGATGTTTCTCTTAGTTAATCCTAGATGTTATTATTGTTTTTCTCTTGCATTTGTTGTTGGATGTAACTGGGACCCTGTGTACATAATCTCGTTTTCATCACATGTACTACATGCGGTGCAAATGACAATAAAGACTCTCTGACTCTGACTCTGATTACATATAACAAGCAAAATTATACATTAAAGAACATATTCAGTCTAAAAAATAAAAATACATTTTGCATTTTTCTCCCATCTGTGGTCGTGGTCAGATCCAGTCTTGAAGAGCACGCTCTTTCTCCCAATCTTTATTATATTTTTTCCATATTTACCCCACTTAGAGCTCATATTAGCGTTGTCTTGTCTAGACATTTCACTAAATTCTTTAGTTTGTAGCAGGTCGCTTTTGTAAATGAGCCCTCGAGGCTCAATGAGATTTACCTGACTAAATAAAGGTTGAATGAATGAATGAATAGACAAAGAATAAATAACAATGTTGCATTCGCGTGTAGTCGGATGTCCCGTGAAGAAACACGGTTTTTAATTTTAAACTCACTTTGAAAGTAATTTTCATTAATTTATCATTTTGTTTGCTAAAAACTAACATAGTTGAATGATACAAGATATATATGTTGTGTCACTATATGCTGCTCATGCTGACTCATCATTAATTGCTCGCGCTTATATAGTTTTACCGGCTCTGACTGTCGCTTGCGCCAACTGCACCTGAACGTAACATCCGCCTTGACGTAACATACGTGGAAGGGGGGCGTGACAAACTACCTACCACTCGCATTACTGCTCGACTGAAAAACAAGCACAAATAAGCGACTCAATGTCCGCGAGAAGCCCAAAAAACCGCCACAAGCGGCTGATCAAATTTGAAAGCGACTCCAGGGAAAAACAAGCCCAATGCCGCTTGAAATAAGCGGACTTGGCAACTATGATATGTGCCCTCCCTTGCATGGGGTACTCTTGTTGTGGGTGTTGCTGTGGGTGGACTGGTCGGTTCCTTTGTGGGGGTGGAGTTGCGCTCTTTGTCTCCCTGGTGCACTATCTGTGGCTGTCCGGGCACTCCTGGCTGATTGTCCTTGTGGGAGTTTGGTGGTTTCCTTGGTTGGAGGGCTGGGTGTTGGACTGGGGATAGGGTTGGGGGGTCTGGATGGTTTTGGGGTGGGGTTGGATTGCTGGCTCTTCTTCTGGTTGGTCCTCGGGGCTATGTGCCGGTCCGTGGCCTTGGTCCCTGATGGTGCGGCAGCCACCTGCTCCTAGGTGTCTGTATTGTAGCCTCCCTCCCCTGGTAGATCTCAGAGAATGGGGGCGTATATTTGGGTCAGTGGGGGAGCTGCCCCCCTGGGAGGGCATTGCCACCTCAGTTCTTCCTCCCCATCCCGACATCTTGTTTGTTTCTATTGTACAGCACTTTGGTTGGCCTCGTTGCTGTTTAAGTGCTCTCTAAATAAAGTGGTATAGTATGGTATGGTATCTTCCTCCGCCCACTCCATCACACCACCACTCAGACAGGGCCTTGGGGTTCAGGTACACTACTGAGCTGTGGGGAGAATCCTCCATCTCCATGGTTCGTGTCCACAGTCCACTGCCTTTTGACCCAAACCCCAACTTGAATTCTCAGGCCTTGCTCATATCTGCCATGTCTAAAACTATCTTTGTAAACACAACATAAAAAAAAAAGAAAAAAAGATTTAATCCAAAAAGAACTCAAAACGCTGTAGTAACCACATTACACCTGTGGCACGTACCCTTCTATTAAAACACAGCAAAAACAGGAAAAGAGACATGGAGCGTGTGCATAAAGTGCATGTTGTCTGAAATTGATTTAATTATTCATCTTTATTTAACCAGGCAAATCGCATTGAGATCTCAGATCTCTTTTGCAAGGGAGGCCTGGCCTAAAGGTAGCCTAACATGCATGTTTTTGGTCTGTGGGAGGAAACCGGAGTATGATACAGTATCGAGAAAACTACTCAAGCATGAGAAGAACGTGCAAACTCTACACAGAAAGACCCCAGGTCCAACCGGGGATTGAACCCTGGACCTTCTTGCTGTGAGGCAAAAGTTCTAACTACTGAGCCGCCATGTTGCGTGCTGCAAAACGTAGAGACATGAAGTGGAAGAGGACGTCCTCTTGTTTTGTTCTAAATTAGAGATGTGAGGTTTCACTTTGATTGTCAACATGAAAACACAACGGAGGCGTTTCATTTGTTTTTGCTCTGGGTTTACACTTTTTGGGCTCCTAAAGCACAATTTCTGTGTGGACGCAGTCCTGAAACGTAAAAAAAAAGTTTGTGTATTTACACAAAAAATAATCCTTGTGGAAAGGACGTTTAGCCATTAGCAGCACAATTAGCCCCAGTGTCTGATGTGACCGAATGAGAGGATTAACAAAACAAGCCTGTTGTCAACAGGCTTTTGAAACAAAAGACATTTCAAACTCAAAGTCTATGGAAACTGTAAACTTTGGTGTGTTTAACCTTTTATTGTCCTTTAACGTTGTGACTGTGCACCTCTGGTGAAACCAACATATTTAATTGCTTAAGAATATATGTTTTTAATATGTATTCACACTAAACTAGACAGTTGTTTAGAAGTATTTCAGTCTGAAATAAAAATGTCAAATTTAAGATTTTTTTTTAAATTAAATCTTTAACAGCTAACTTTAGAAAAAATACACATTTCAGTATTTTTTTAACAATTAAAAATATTTTAATGGCAATTTAAAAAAAAGTATATTCTCCCCTATTTGCAAGGATTTCCATTTCTGCTGCACACGGTCACAGTTTGTCCAAAAGCAAAATAATTAATCAGATTCTCATGGCTCAGAATGACAAGATCAGACAGCAGCTGACACCATTTGACTTGTCCCCATCTCCCCCTACTCCTTCTCCTGATTCCACTGCCTCTGGGGATTAAACTGTTTACCCCCCAGAAAGTTTTGACAACAATTCAGTTCTTCTTGGAAGTGAATACTTCAGACATCGGAGTTGGAGCTGTACTGTTGCAATGATCTGTGTTGGATGGTAATCTGCATTCCTGCTCCTTTTTCTCCTGCCACGTTGGACCTGCAGTGACAAACTTTAGTGTGACAATTTGTAAATTACTAGTCATTAAATTAATATGAAGAGGGGAGACATTGGCTAGAGGGGTCTGCTCACCCATTTATTGTCTGGAGAGACCATAAGAATTTGGCTTAGTTGCAAAATTCTAAGAGGCTTAATGCTTGAAAGGCTTGATTGGCTTATTTTTTGCCAAGTTCCTTTACTATAATTTTTAAAATCCTAATTAATTAATTAATTAATTAATTCAATTTATAACGCACTTTTCAATACTGAAAATCTCAAAGTGCTACACATATATTGAATGCTACACACATTCATAAACCGGTGGCGGCAGACTACCATGCAAGGTGCTTTCCAGTCCTACCGGGAGCAACTCAGGGTTAAGTGTCTTGCCCAAGGACACAACGACACATGGTGCGGGTCCCGGGAGTCGAACCGCCAACTTTCCGATCGGGAGACGACTGCCATTACCACTACACCACGGCCGCCCCTATGTCCCATCATACTAAGCCTGATGCCCTGTCTTGCCTGTTTACTACTGCCGATGTTGCAAAGACTGCTGAAGGAACTCTCCCAACAACCTGCATGGTGGGGGACATGACTTGGGACACTGAACCCATCATAAGACATAAGACAACTATTGACTACTACTTAATCAAGGGTCTCCCTCCTTCTGAAGGTTACACTGTTGTTTTCATAATCATTGATAGATTTTCCAAAGCAGCCCTCTAACTAAGTTACTCACTGCCGTGAAAACATCACAACTCATAACCTAACGTGTTTTGGGTTCATAGAATCCCTGCTTACATTGTCTGTGACCGTGGTCCATAAGTCATCTCCCAGGTGTGGAAGTCCTTTTGTGAATCTTTTGGTCCTCTTATTGAGCCTCACATTTGGCTATCATCCCCTAATAGAATGGTTAAACTCAGCGATGTAATCAGGAACTTGAGACTGCTTTGAGGTGCATAATTGACCAGAACCCATCTACAAGGAGTACGTACCTTACCTGGGTGGAATGCACATTACACTTGGACCTCTTCTGGTGCAGGTTTATCTCCTTTTTGTGGTTTCTCTTGGATACAATCCCCCTCTTTTTCCTAACCAAAAGACTGCCGTATACCTTCTGTCCAACAACACTTTCGGTGTTCCTACAGATTATAGACATACCAGCGCTGCTCTCCTATGGACTGCTGAACAGAACAAACAGGTTGCAAACTGACATAGATCTGAGGCTCCCCAATGCAAAGTTAGACAAAATGTATAGCTTTCTACACGTTACATCTCTGTAAAGGACACCCCTAGAAAATTAGCACCCTGGTTCAATGGTTGTTTACCTTTCGGGGAAAAAAAATCATAAATTAATCTGCTGTTAAATTACCATAGTCAAAGTCAAAGTCAAAGTCAGCTACCTCAGTCTATGAAAATACATCCTACGTTTCATGTTTCCCAAATCAAACCAGTCATCCAGAG
Organism: Garcialebias charrua; assembly: GCA_038048925.1. Classification (NCBI taxonomy): domain Eukaryota; kingdom Metazoa; phylum Chordata; class Actinopteri; order Cyprinodontiformes; family Rivulidae; genus Garcialebias; species Garcialebias charrua. The sequence goes on along the minus strand of JBBPBX010014663.1, from coordinate 12,154 downwards.
GCACCTGTGTCCTCCTACCGACCTTCCCCATCACCCCAGTCTAATTGATAATCACCCTGCTTCTTTTCATTCAACCTTTATTTATACAGGTTAGTCTCAGTGAGCCATGAGGACTAATTTACAAGAGAGACCTGTTTTAGACAGACAACATATAAAGTACAGGTAGTCCTCGACTTACGACATAGATCCGTTCCTACGCGGCGGCGTAAACCAATTTTCAACGTAAGTCGGAATATACGTGCATACTGCACCATGTACATGTATAGTACTGCATTACCAAGCACTTAGCCTGTACCCTACATAATTATCAAAAAACACATATGTTTGGGAGCCATAATGAAGAGAAAAAAGAGTTATTGGCCTACCAGGATGCTGTTGACGCCGTTCTCCTCAGTCCAGCCCGCTGTACCTGTATTCCATTTTCCGTTTACGATGTAAAACCGCGTTCACAGTACGGTACAGTATTCCTCCGCCGCTGTACCATGTACAGTACAATATTTTCCTCCACTGTACCACGTACAGTACAAAATTTTCCGCCGCACCACTGCGTAAAGTACAATATTTTCCGCTGCTGCTTTACGTTTACGACGTAAAACCGGTCCATCTGCTGTATTCCGCATTCCGTTTACGACGTAAAACCACGTTCACAGTACTACAGTGCAGTGTACTGTATTCCTCCGCCGCTATGTTTACGATGTAAAACCGGTCCATCGGCCTTATTCTGCATTCCGTTTACGGCGTAAAACTGCGTTCACAGTACAGTTTTGTTTTGTTTTTCTGAATGTCCTAAGGACCAGACTTAGCTTTTTAAGAGAGTACAGTGCAGTATCCTTCCGCCTCTATGTTTACGTCGTAAAACCAGTCCATCCGCCATATTCCGCATTCCGTTTACGACGTAAAACTGCATTTTTATTTTTTATTATTTTAATTGGGAGATGCGTTGTAACCACTAAACGTCTTAACTCGAGACAGTCGTAACCCGAGACAGTCGTAACCCGAGGACTACCTGTACTGACAATTAACAATTAAGTACAATGAAAATGCAACGGAAATAATGTAGTGTACAAAACAGGCAGCATGGTGGCACAACTGGTAGAGCTGCTGCCTCTCAGCGAGAAGGTTGCCGGTTCAAATCCTGATCCGGGGGCCCATCTGGGTGGAGTTTGCATGTTCTCTCCGTGCATGTGTGGGTTTCCTCTGGGTACTCCGGTTTCCTCCCACAGAACAAAAACATGCATGTTAGGCTGATTGGTAACTTTAAATTGTCCCTAGGTGAGAGTGAGAGAGTGAATCAGTGTTAATGTTGACAGCTATTTTTAATTTAGTTTTAGTCTTAGTCATGTGACTAAAACATCATTTAGTTTTAGTCATTACTTAGTCATCAGAATTTTTTTTGTTTTAGTCTAATTTTAGTTGACAAATCAATGAAAACATTTAGTCGACTAAATCTACAGTCAATTAAGTCGACTAAGTTATACATAGTAAAAACTTTTCATCAATTTCATCAATTCTCTGTAGTTACTAAAACAAAACAATGTTTTAACCATAATATTAATCTTAATATGCAATACATACAACAACAAATAAAACTTTTTTCAAACATCTTTATTTGTCTAACCTTCAGTGTTAATTTTGACAGCTATTTTTAATTTAGTTTTAGTCTTAGTCATGTGACTAAAACATCATTTAGTTTTAGTCATTACTTAGTCATCAGAATTTTTTTTGTTTTAGTCTAATTTTAGTTGACAAATCAATGAAAACATTTAGTCGACGAAAATAATTAGTCGACGAAATTAACACTGGAGTGAATGTTTATTTGTCTCGTTTGTCTCTATGTGGCCCTGTGATGGACTTGCGACCTGTCCAAGGTGTACCTCGCCCCTCGCACTGTGACTGCTGGACATGGGCACCGGCGACCCCCGTGACCCAAAATGGAATAAGTGGGTAAACATAATGGATGGATGGATGGATACTGTACAAAACAATAAATCAAGGTGCTGTAAAACAGGGTAAAATACTAAAAATGTATTTACTTTGATGTTTTTCTTGACTTTATCAAATGCTTAAAATCCCCTAAAGAAATTAAGGTGGCCAACTTCAGTACTTGTTGTAAAATGTTCCCGGTTACAGGAGCAGAGTAGGAAAAGGCCTTTTTGCCAAATTCAGTCCACAGTGAGGGAACGCTGCAGGTAATGATGGTCTGAGAGCGCATGTTGTAACTGCACTGACGGCGTGACATGTGGGAGGAGATATAAGATAAGTAGCAGATCAAGGAGTGATTTAAAGATGAAAATGAAACAGTGTGAGAGCCTAAATGTAGATAATGATGGCCAACTGACCAATAAATACAGAGTGAAATGATAGGCACTGTAGTTACTGTACAACCAGTTATGAATCTTAGCGTTCTATGGTAGACAGCATCCAACATCTGCAAGGAGCTGGCAGGGGCATTTATATAAATAATGTCACCATAGTCAATGGCCAGTATAAGGTAGCAGTTACAAGGTGTTTTCTGGCATTCAGAATTAAGCAATATCTACTTCTGAAAAAGAAACCCAGTTTTAATTTCAATTTCTTTATTAAGTATCAATTAGTGGTTTAAAAGAGAGATGTGCATCAACCAAAATTCCCAAGTATTTGTAAGAATCCATAAACTATAGGAACACCATACATAGATGAGATAGGAGGAAGAACTGCTTGAGCCAACTTTGTTTGAAAACATTTAGCACCAGTTTGAGATGGAATAAGTCTGACTGAACGATGTCAAATTGCAGACTGTAGAAGCTGTAAAACCTTTGCAACTGTGTTAGCTTGGCAATACAACAGTACCGTCGGCATAGAGATGCAAGGATGTGTCAGGATGGTTCTGACCTACATTAGTTTAAATTGTAAAAAGAGTGGATCCTACGACTGAGCCTTGTGGCACATCATTAGTGACTGATGTAACTAGATGAAGTAATGTTATGTCAAACACATTGCCTTCGACCTGAGAGATAGTTTGAGAACCAACCAACATAGGATGTGAGAAGCCAATATCTGAGAGCTTGTGGCATAAGATGTCATGATCGACAGCATCAGCTTTCTCTGTTCATCAAATACTAGATGTATGCTACAGAGGAAGAGAGTTCCAGTACCTGGTTGACTGGGAGGACTATTGCCCAGAGATAAGGTCTTGTATTCCCTAATCTATTATTTTAGAGCCTTGCCTTTTTATTGATTTTTACTGAGCACATTGGGAGAAGAGACATCAATTGCCAAGAGGTGATCCTTGAGTGGGAGGCACTGTGAGTACGTGTGTTTCCTTGACTGATGAAGCCTTCTGGATGGAAGGTAAAATGTTTCGGCACCCAAAAAAAATATTTAAAAAAAATTAAGAAACTGTCCAGATGACCTGACTGAAAATTATTGGATTGTATACCTGGATTATTGAGCATGGACTTTGTTGATTACTGAGAGGAATTAATTAGATCATGGTATGATAAATTTGGAGTAAAAGTATATTTAGTGTATTTTAATGAAAACTGAAAGTTATGCACCATAACTCATGTTCCCTGAAGGAAGGGAACGAGGTGCAACATACTTGCTATGGGAATTGTGCCCCGCGCGATTACCTGAAGGAATATACTCACACCTTTATGGCAGGGGCGTCAACGCCGCGCCAGAGGCCCCGCCCTCTGGGTACTTAAGCGGCTGACGCCCATCCATCTTCCTCCAAAATTGCACTTCACCGAGCTTTCAGCATTGAAAGGGCCAGATATGTTGCACCTCATTCCCTTCCTTCAGGGAACATGAGTTATGGTGCATAACTTTCAGCTCCCTTTCAGTCTGGTCTCTCGGTGCAACATACTTGCTATGGGAACGTAATCCATTCACACCCTTGAAATGCTCAGTAAAATGCATGCTAGAGTGAACGTCTGCCCTTGACCAGCAGGCATCTCAAGGCTACACTGTAAAAAAAAATCCGTAGTTTTTACGAAAAAAAACTGGCAGCTGTGGTTGCCAGAATAAATCTGTAAAAAATACACTGAACATGTAAACAGTTGTACAGAGTTAGCTGTAACTTCAACAGTTTTATGATGTACAATTAACAAGCTATTTTGTAAACTTAAATACATTTTCAATGTACTTTTTACAATATTTTAATGTAAAAAATACAAATCAAACAGTAAATTTTACAGATTATTTTACTTAGATGTACATTTAAAATCTGTTTAAGTTTACAATATTTCTTGGAAATTCTACATATTAAAACTGTTGAAATTACAACTAACTGTAAAACTGTTTACGTGTTCATAGTATTTTTTACAGATTTATTCTGGCAACCACAGCTGCCAGGTTTTTTTTGTAAAAAGTACAATTTTTTTTATTTTTTTTTACAGATTTATTCTGATAACCACAATTGTCAGCTATTTTTATAAAAAATATACAGTATTTTTTATTTATTTTTTTAGCATTTTTATTTAGCAAATTAGCATGAACATGTCACTGTTTTACAAACAAAACAAGACTTACCCAAACAAATTTCACATACCCCTGTACTCAGCATTAGTGAAATACGAAAAATAAAACTTGTTAGAATGACTTTCAAATACTAAAATTAAATTTAATTAAAACTTAATTAATTAAAACTAAACTAGAAGTTTTTCTCATCCGTTTATGTAAAAAACGAAAATGTAAAAAATAAGAACAGCTTCAAAAAACGTAATGAAACATTTCTGTTTTTTACTTAGTGTTTCCAATTTTTTTAATTAAACCAAAATACCAGAATAGCCCAACTGTCTGTGAAAACATACAAAATAACTTCAGCCACATTTACAGCTCTGTTTCTTGTATTTCAGTTACTTACAAGTTATAACCAATGTCACACACAACTGCCGTGTGTTCATATTTTAACAATACAAAACCTTTAAACTTTTACAGGCTTTTCTAACAAAATCAAAAGATCTATACCGTACACTGATGTATAGTATGTAAAAAAAACACAAAAAAAACAGCAATGACACTGTAACAATTGTTTATCTTTTTTGCATTGTAACTCACAGGTTTAGTCCGTATTCAGACATCACGCCACTCATGATCTGAGAGCTCCTGGATTAACGTGAGGACTCTGGGATTCACGTGAAGACGGGATGTGCGGGTCTTTTCAACTTTAGTGCCTTTTTCTTGGTTGATTCCAAAGAAGCACCTAAAGAAATACAAAAACAAACAAAAAAATCAGAGGACATAATTGATATACAGTAAGGGTTTTCGTTAGATAAACCTTCAGCCCCCCAGTCAGAGCGTGTGTGAGTAATGTGGACTTTTTGCTTTTAGGATTGTGTGTCTAAGAGTGTGTGTGTGCATGGGTTTGTATTGTGAGGACCCACTGTCCATCAAATGTCTCTTTTTTGACTAATTGTATAAGAGAATACGCTAACAATAGATTGTTTCTGACGTCCATAATGGCGAAGATGGGCGGTCTTTTGGGGTGCATGACATCATGTGCAAAGGGTCAATAGGATCAAACAAATATGATATGAGCCATATGATAGAATAGCAACATGTCTAGTAGGGTGTATCTCACCTCTTGCCCATTGACCCCTTGAGATAGGAACTGTAACAAGTGCAAGATGACTGACTGACAAACCAATAAAGAGAAGAGTACGGTAACTCACCTCTGAAGACATTCCAGAGTTGATGCAAGGCCTGATGGGTAGTGGATGTTGAAGGAGTAATAGCTGCCAAACATCATGCAAAGGGCAGAAATTAAGGAAGGGATGTTGTCATGCACAATGTTCCGATCCAAACTCAGCATAAACCGTCTGGCAGCAAAGCAGGACTGTCCTAAAAAAATAAAGAAATGGGCTTAGTTTGCCAATACTGTTTTTAATTTGAACACAACAATATTAAGTTTCAGTAAATACATTTAAAAGAGCGAAGGAAAAACACATTAGTAAAAGTATGTATGTTGTGTACATGTAGTATGTATGTTGCATATAGTATATATATGTATTCTGTATGTTTGTTGTATGATGTATTCTATGTTTGTTGTATGATGTATTCTATATGTATGTAGTATGCATGTATGTAGTATGTAGTATGTATGTATTCTGTATGTATGTATGTAGTATGAATGTATGTAGTATGTATGCATGTACTATGTATGTATGTATGATGTATTATGTATGTATGTATGTTGTATGTATGTATGTTTGTATGTATGTTGTATGTATGTATGCATGTTGTATGTATGTATGATATATGTATGTAGTATGTATGTATGTATGTAGCATGTATGTAGTATGTATGTAAGGAGGGAGCATGTATGTATGTAGCATGCACCAGTATGTAGTATGTATGTAACATGTATGTATGTAGCATGTATGTAGTATGAATGTAGCATGTATGTATGTATGTATGTATGTAGTATGTATGTTACATGTATGTATGTAGCATTTATGTTGTATGTATGTATGATGTATGATTGTATGTATGTAGTATGTATACCGAGTGATAATATCAACAAACCTCATTGTCAGCAAAGGGTGTAGGCTTCAGGGCAGGCACATGAACCTCTTCATAACCTTTGCGTTGCTTACGAAGAGCCATCTGGGAGCTGGCAACGTTTGTTGGCCATGAAATGGCTACCCTGAGTGAAGGTCAAGTCTTCAAGGTCCAGAAGCTGTCGAGGCACCACTGACTGTAGGAGAACACGACAGCTTTAATAGTCTGGCACATTTCCATCAAGTGTATGTCTCTATAGAAAATGTGACAGTATTTACCTCTCCATGGCCAACGTCCAATGCTTCCAAGTCATCAACGCGAGACTTCCTCACCCTCTCCCTGTGAGATCGCTCTTCCTAGAAAACAAAACCGAGCTATGTCCTCCTTCTCGGTCTCCTGAAGCTGGTAGAGAATCTTTGACAGCTCCTGATCCGACTCCATTTTCCCTATGATACGTTCATTTTATGCTTCACTCTGAGCGCTCGCCAGCATGGTACAATACTGAACTGTGTGTATGTGAAAAGACACAAACAATTTCAAAATAAAAACAATATGGCAGAACGTTGTGGCAAACTTTCATCCAGCCAGACTTGACTTACTCATGCGACGGTGCTGACGGAGGATTTTAATGAAATCGAATGCGTTGACGCCCAACAACAGCACCAGCTGGTTCTCACATTCTCTGTCATCACTGGCAGTCTGTAAAACAGGAGAAAAGGGGTGTCCAAAAGATCTGTGTGTGTGTGTGGGGGGGGGCACGAGTCAACTATCAACAAATGTCGACAGACAAACCTTGAGGATTTCTAAGACTTCATCAGCTTTCTTTTGAGAGACAATGGCATCGTCATAGAATAATAAGAATAATAATGAATTTAATTTACAACGCACTTTTCATTAACAAAAATCTCAAAGTGCTAGAAACGACTGAACTGACGCTGGAGCCAAAAGGCATCGATGTCTCTAGGATGTAAATCTTTTTTCTTCATAGTCATCACATCACCTGTTTCTCCGAGCTACAAAAACAGGAATTAATTAACAATAAAAATAAATGTCTGAATAAAAAGGCTAAAGTACTGAATAATGACAAGAACACTACACTTACCGTACATTGGCTGTAAGTGTAGTGGTCACACATGCCGTCTTCATCTGAGTGTTCATCTCGTACTTCTCCAAACTGGTCTTCATCTCCTTCCTGCAAACCAGAAAAATTATTACTTTTATAATTTATTTGGAGCACAAACATCTGTATGTTCCAAAGCTTTTGGGGACAAAATTTGCAATAACTTTTATCACTGAAATTCAAAGTCAGGTGAATCTTATTTTCAGTGAGGGTCAGTTCGTTGTGCAGAAAGCTGTTAGAACAAAAAGGAATTTAACATCATGAAAAAAAAAACTTTACCTTTAAAAAAAAAAATTATTATCTGACTTTATAGCACAAGGGTTCCTGAGCTTAACCGTTCCTTAATAAATTCAAGTAATGGTCAAATCTGTTGGATTTAAAAAGTACCCTGATGCATGCTCAATAATCCAGGTAGAAAAATCTAAAAAAGCTAAGTCTGGTCCTCTGGACAGTCAAAAAAATTAATAAATGTAGAAACGTTTCGTCTTTCGTCCAAAAGACTTCCTCAGTCTGAGCTGCTGTATTCAGCTCAGTCTTATAAATAGCACCCTCTCACAGTGGATCAACCAGTTGGCTGATGACCGCCGAAACCAGCTGCTCACATGATCAAGGAGGACCATCAGCCTAACGATGGATCGTTAGCACCCTGATGGTTGTTTGCTATTCACAGAGGGCTGAGTGATACAAGCAATAACAGCATTGTAAGAGGAGGATAGTTGAACCCGGAGGCCTCCACCTCTGTTTAATGATGGGCGGTTTCTTTTCACAAAGATGGACTCCTTTACTCCTCTCTCAAACCATTGTTCCTCTCTATCAAGGATGTGAACAGCTTCATCCCTGAAAGAGTGACCGCTGGCCTGTAGATGAGTGTAGACTGCAGAGTCCTGGTCTGATGATGTTGATCTTCTGTGCTTTTTTACATTTTTCTACCTGGATTATTGATCATGCATCAGGGTACACTTACATTGGCTGTAAGTGTAGTGGTCAGGTCACACATGCTTCCTCTCCTTCATGGTCTTCATCTGAGTGTTCATCTCGTACTTCTCCAAACTGGTCTTCATCTCCTTCCTGCAAACCAGAAAAATTATTACTTTTATAATCTATTTGGAGCACAATAGTCAAATATTCTGGATTTAAATTGTTTCATTTTGACGTCTTCCAAATCATCGCTTGCACTGTGTGCTCAGCATAACATTAAATATATTACTTTAATTAAAAATCTGTGATTTTTATCAATTTTGTTGTCCTGTGACATGTTCAAATCTGTTCTGCCATCTTTGTTTTGATTTTTATGAAAACAAAGTCAAAAGATGCTTCTTGTTTGTTATTTTAAACGTTTTATTTAAAATAAACTGGAGTGCACAGAATAACTTTAAAAGATGCTGTTTTACATTAAATGCAGATGTTTCAGCATCTATTCTGTGTAAATGTTCTGCTTGTTTTATCACAAAGTGACTGTAATTACTCTTCGTGGCCGCTATAGAAGCGCTGTTGACTCCCGCTAGCTTAGCCTTTAGCTTAACCGTTAGCTTGCGAGTAGCATCTAACAAAATCGGATTAAAAGCAACTTTCGCAAAGAGTTTTAGCCTGTACGTTATAATCGCTAGAACCGCGTTCTTTTAAGAGACAGACTCAATGTTATTAAACCTGTTAACTTCCACGGCACGCGCAAGCACAATTGTCTCAAACGAAATTTTAAAATTATATTGTAGCTAGCCGCTAGCTAGGTATGTTGACTTATATTAGTTGGCTAGCTCTACCGTTAGCTAACACGAGCTGAGTCAATATCCACATCGCCTGTTATAAAACATTTTGATACCAACCAACTTCATACATTATGATTAAAAAACATACTTACTGGTATCTGATATTTCCCAAGAAGAGAAGCAAGCAAACGCGCTCAAAAATGAGGCTCTGCGCATGTGCGATGTTTGTGTGTGTGTTCTGAGCATGCGCGTCAGTGTTGCCAGGTGAGAAATGTAGGATTATCGTACTAGAGCCCTAAAATTATTGTATTTTGAGGGAAATTATCGTACACCCGTCATAAACAAAATAAAAAGTATGCTCTATAGTCACTCTGTTGTTGAATAGCGTCTAACAGGCACTCACAGCTTTGTGGCGTCAGTACTGGTGGGAACCATGGACAATAATACGTATTAATGTCTGGTGGCAACTAATGAGCCCACGCGCACACAGCAAGATCCAGTGTGTGTGTTCGCCAAAACTTCAAAAAGGCCGCCCGCAGGTGCAGGCAGTACCGGTGTGGGAGCTCTGTGAAGGGGATTTCCACCATTCCGTCCGCTTAAACCGACCAATAGCAAGACAGAAGACTTCTGCTTGACCAGACACTCTCATACAGCAGCATACTCAAACAAACAAACAAAAAAAATTTTTTTAATGAAAATAATAATACTGTAATAATAATAAAAATAAAATTATGATAATAATTAAAAAAAAGCATCTCACTCAAGCTAACGCCAAAGGGTTTTATCACAGAATAAATCCCCCAAAATTCTAATATTGGATGATATGTTGTTTAAGTGATTTTCTTATTACCGTATTTTCCGCCGTACATGTCGCATCAGTCCAATTATGTCCAATAAAGTGGAAAAATCTATGAACTTCTCGCACCGCCGTATATGTCGCATCTATTATGCGTCACCGCTGACGCGTCGCGTAACACGTCAAGGCATCTTTATTTATAGAGCACAGTTAAAACAGATAAACTGCTATCAAGGTGCTTTATAAACAACATCACTGCAGACAACCCGGAAATGTGGGCCGGTGTTTTGCCAAAAATGGATTGGCTGCCAAATGGCCACAGGAGCGTACCCGGAAGTACTTTAACAAGATTAACACTTAAAAACAATTATTTGTTTGCTGAAAATTATAGCAAAGATGTGTCTTAGCTGAACTTTTCCTTAATACAGTAAATGCACATAATGGTCAAATCAGCTGAATTTAAAAAATCATGTTTAAAAAATTTAAACATGTTTAAAAAATACCGTACGGTAGTTTCACTGTCACAAGCGTGAACGAGCAGCGAGTGGAAACCGGGCATTTCTTTAAAATTTAACAAGCTAAACCCCTAAAAATATATATATATTTTGCTGACATTATAGTAAAGATGTGTCTGAGCTGCTTGGAATTGTTAAAAGTTTGAATGTAAAAATAACAGAAAAAAAGATAAATTTAACACTATTATGCTGTAAATGTAATTGTACTATTTTGTTTTCAGAATCACAGTTTTTCTTTGTTTTAAATACAGCGATAAGTAATTACGATGACAAAATGTTGTCTTTTTAACATATTGGTAATGTAAAAATAACAATAATAATTTGTTTTAGATTTTACAAAACATCCCTGTTACTTAAACATTGTTTTCCTGTATTTCAATTTACAAAATATTTCTGTCAGCATTTTACAGACATTTACTGTTAAATTCACGGACATTTTTTACAGTGTACTTTCTACTGTGTGTTAGAAAGGACAACCTGAGTGACGTCACACGCAGTAACATCCAAACTGTAATGCTTTGCAAAAGTGTTTAATGAGCTCCAGTTCGCAGCAGCGCAGATGTCTGCAACTGGTACACCCTTGAACAATGACCAGGAAGTGGCCAAGCCCCGAGTGGAGTGAGCGTGCACCCCAGAGGGCACCTGTTGACCTTTGCTACTGTACGCCCTTTTAATGGCCTCAGTCACCCAATGTGAAAGGCGTTGTTTTGATAGGGCCTTTCCGGTAGCAGGTGCTGCAAAGCAGACGAACAGTTGATTTGTTTTTCTCCATTCGGCTGTTCTCTGCATGTAAGTGCGTAAAGCTCTCACGGGGCAGAGAGCCTTCAGCCTTTCCTGTTCCTGAGTGAGGACAGGAGCAGGTGGGAAGGAGGAAGTCTAGACTCCTGTGGTTCAAAGTCAAGACCTTGGTAGTGTATGTGGGATTAGGCCTTAATGTGACCTTTGACCCATCAGGGACGAATCTGGTACACATTGGATGTACAAACAATGCATGGAGGTCACCCACGCATTTCGCTGAGCAAAGTGCCAGGAGTAGAGCGGTTTTATAAGATAACAAATCTATCTTAACCTCGCTCAGTGGCTCGAATGGGGGGTCACAGAGAGCCCCCAAGACCAGGCCAAGATCCCAACCAGGGGTCAGAATCCTGCTGGGTGGTTTAGTCCGAAGCACACCTTTCATAAATCTTATTATGATTGGATGCGCTCCAGGTGTCCTGTGTCCCCAGCCTTCGTGACAGGCTGAAATAGCTGATAGGAAAACTTTAATCGTTGAGTAAGAACAACCTTTTTCCAGTAAGTCCTGAAGGAAGGTCAGGAGCTGAGCCAAGTCGCATGCATAAGAAATAATATTTCTTTCTGAGCACCAGGCTTCAAAAATACGCCACTTCTGTGCATATAGAGACTGTGTTGACATAGCACGGGCATTTTGTATGGTTTTTACCACATTTTCCGGCAGGCCTGACGCCATCAGCTTGTTCTTTTCTGCCAACAAGCTGAAATTTTTGACAGTTGCGGCTGGACTGCCCCTTCTGGT
>JBBPBX010014662.1:37548-50569 GCA_038048925.1 Garcialebias charrua | reverse complement strand
GTTCTCCTTGTTGTAATATGAGCAGCTGAGCACGGAGTGCTTTTCCTGCAGCCCACAGCCCACCACAGCCCACCAGGGAATATATAAAACATCGCGCACCCAGGTAGGACCTGAATTCATTCATTTCATTCATCGAGTGAACGGAGGAAGAAGCGGTTACTTGACTTTAGGCAAAAAAACAAAAGAAAAGGCCCGATCAGCGATAAAAAAGAGGAATTTATTTCATTTGTGTAACATACAAAACAGTCCGGCGCCGGGGAAGTTTAGGTCAGACACCGCGCATCGCGTATGCGAATCGCGTATGCGTAGTAAAAAAATACTTTTGCGCGTACTTGCCCTGAGGGGCTACGCGGGGCTACGCTTTTGCCACAGCGTACGTGCGCTGCGTATAGGCGTACCGTGAGGACGCTCGAGTGTATCTCGCCATTAAGGCTCCCACAAAGCTCAGCGTACTGCCTGTACGCCACTCTACGCGCGCATTCTGTGCGCACGCGTTCGCTGGCACAGCTCTGCTTTCGTTCTCACGTTAAATGCTCGCGTTTTCGCTCCAAATCCTTGTAATTTGAGCAGCTGCACGCAGAGCAGGACAAACTGAGGTCGCTGATTGGTCACTTGCTGACACTCCTACTGAAATGATTGACAGCTGGCCCGTTGCGGTGTTCCGCTGCGGTATTTCTACTTTATATGTAGGCATGTAACGGTTGTAATGGGTTTACCAAACCGTTTCGGTATACCACGTTCGGTTCGGTCCAACTGCGTACCGTTTCGGTTATTTTTTCACTCATTAAACGTTCTTAACAGGGGAATATATGCACCGCGGAACAAAATTTCCTGGGCGCGTTTCAGCACGGACCTATTTTCGCGTGGCACGCGCAGCATTTAGCCGTTAGCATCTCGTGCGGTCTCCTGTTTTTGAACGTTATAACTTTCTTCAAAAGATGAGCGCACGCGCAGCTTGTGTGGACTTTGTTTCATGAAGACTCTGCAGCAGCTGAGTGCGCGACGCAGCTCTCTCTGCAGCAGCAACACGTCACGTGAACGCGCTGGAAACTGTCATCCGAACGTGAATGAAGAGCTGTATAAAACTACTACTTCATCAGGTAATCACAGCGGTCCAGAGCAATAACACAAGCTTTATGAGTTTTTAAATCTCTGAATCTGTCTGAACGTTGTTATATGCGCAGGCTTTAAAGTTACTGAACGTCGCTATGAGACATTCATCACGTCAACACTTCAAAAAGTTCAGCTCTTCATGAAAAAACTAACTGATGTTGTCAACAACAAGCCCTGGACCAGATTAAAGCCCTGCCTGCCATGATGAAGAGTGAGAGATTCAATTGTTCAAGAGGTATTGTTTTATTATTATCTAAATAATCTTTTTAATCATAATCTTATTAACTTGTTTTTTTTAAATCTCTTTTGTTTTTTATTTCCAGTCTGTGACAGAGGTAAATCCACCTGCAGCTAAGTGATGACTGAACTGAACTCTGAACTGTTCCCACAGTCCCACCTGTCCCACCAAGAAGAAGTTGTGAGTACAGTAATGAGTACAAATACAGCCACACTGCTGCTACTGGACAAAAACTTGATTAGTTCCAGTCGTTCCCAACCCTGGTCCCTGAGGAACACCCATCCTGCATGTTTTAGTTGTTCCTCTGCTCCAACACGTCTGATTTGAATGAAAGGGTGATTAACAGGCTTCTGCCTAACTGAAGGAAGTAATTAAACCACTGCATCAGGTGTGTTGAAGCAGAGAAACAACTAAACCATGCAGGATGGTGTTCCTCAAGGGCCAGGGTTGGGAACCACTGAGTTAGACTGTAAACAGTCTGTTGCTGCTTATTGTTCTGGTTCTGACTGTTATTGCATTTATTAAGATTTTTATTATTGTTCATATATTTTATTTATTGTAGAGTGCTGTTTATTTAAAATATCATCCAAATGGGTCACTTTTATTTATTACTACAATACAATACAAACATATTTTTGGCACATTTTCAAAATAAACATTTTGTAAGTCTTTATTTTATAAAAAAATTAAATAAAAAAATTGTACCGAAAAAAAAAACGAAAATAAACCGAACCGAGCTCTCCTTGTAGTTGAACCGAACCGAAATGTGATTTTAGCGTACCGTTACACCCCTATTTATTTTTAAAAGTATTTACAGAAATGCTTTTTTGTAAAAATATTATTTGTTTAGTGAAGTCAAGAAAGACACTATTTTTATATAAAGCAAGTATTCCTTTATTCATTCAACCTTCATTTATGATATATCAAGAAATATTGCCTTCTTTTTTATAAAAAGTATTTATGTTTAATGAACTCAGACTATTTTGTTTCATAAAAACAAGTATTTATGTTTAATGAAGTCAAGAAAGACCATTTTGTTTTTGAATATTTTTATTAGTAATTATTTTATTAATACATTTACCTTTTTTTATGTATTATGACAGAGGGCTCTTGGCAGCAACAGCTGAAAGTAACTAATAAAGTAACTTAGTAATCTAACTTAGTTACTTTCCAAATCAAGTAATCAGTAACTTAACTAAGTTACTTTTCCCAAAGACTAATCAGTAACTTAACTAAGTTACTTTTTCAATGTAACTATGCCATCACTGAGAACTTACTATTAAGTCATTAGTAATGTTTTTTGTTGTTGTTGTTGTTGTTCAATTTAGATGATGTGCCACCTACCGTGACCGTCTGTCTGGGCCTATGAACGCAGCTCTAACTGCTGGGACAATGTAGTTCCAACATTCACTGAAAGGCATTGGATTGAAAACTTCTGTATGTCTGAGGGAAGTTTTAAGTACATCTACTCCAAATTACGTCTAGCATAGGAGTGGAAAGACTCAACATTTAGAAAGTGTGTGGAACTAAAAAAAGAGTAGTTATTGCTCTGTGGAAGCTAGCTACAGGCTCAGAGTACAGGAGCATTGGGCATCTGTTTGGTGTAAGCATAACAACAGTATGTACATGTATTCAAGAGTTTTGTACAGCTGTACATGATTTGATGGTACCATTTTTATGGAGTTTCGGCCATGGTGGAGTAGTCTAGTGAGTGTAAAGAGCTCTGACCTAACCTGTGATTTATGTGACCAAAACTAACTTTTTTACGCAAATCAGGTGGAATTTAAAAGCGTTACGGTGTTGGACAACTAAGAAGCTAAAAGAAACTTCGTTGATGTCCACGCGGAACACCGTTGCTAGTAAGTTAGCTATCATGGCTTCTGATGCTAACTCTTCGGACGCTAGCTCTTCTGACGCTAATCCTTCTAAAAGCGATGGAATCACTATGACCTAGCTAGTGCAAGAGCTAACTAAGCAACGTGAAAGTTTAAAAGATGACATTTCTACCCTAATTCAAGAATCACTAGTGTCATTACAAGCTTCGGTGAGCGCTATATCAGAAACTATGGGCCTTATGCAACAACGCCTAACTGCGTCGGAATCGCTCGCGGGTGATAACTTTGAGAAGAAATGTGCAACCGAATCTGCTGTGGAAGCTCTTAAAACCCAAAATGTGGCACTCTTGGATCGTATTGAAGAGCTTGAAAACAGATCACGCCGCAATAACTTGAGGATTATAAATATTCCAGAAGGTAGCGAAGGTGTGGGGAACACAGCTAACTTTATGTCGAAAGTGCTAATGGAGTTCACTAGCAGCGACGCTCTGTTTGACTCTGCCCCGGTCCTGGAACGAGCACACAGGGTGGGTGCGAAGCCCAGCGCTGCTAACCACACACCGCGTCCATTCGTGGTGTGCTTCCAAAGGTACCAGGAGAAGGAACGGCTACTACAATGGGCAAGGCAGCACTCAATCACGTACCAGGGCGCTACACTGAGAATATACCCAGACTACAGTGCTGCCCTGTCGAGGAAACGTGCTGAATTCAACAGCGTCAAACAAACACTCTACAAGAAAGTTGTAAAATATCGCCTGCGCTACCCAGCTACCCTACGAGTCTTTCATAAGGGACAGTCCCTCGATTTCAATACACCGGTGGAAGCACGGGGTTATTATGATCAGCAGGTGGTTGGAGAAGATGACTGACATGGTCTGGTCGAACTGCACATGCCTGAAGCACAGAAACCACCTTACTGCTTGGAAGACGCTCTAACACAAGGAGGCCATCTTTGTGAAAAGAAACCGTCCATCATTAAACAGAGGTGGAGGCCTCCGGGTTCAACTGTCCCCACTTACAATGCTGTTATTGCTAGTATCACTCAGCCCTCTGTGAATAGCAAACAACCATCAGGGTGTTAACGATCCATCGTCAGGCTGATGGTCCTCCTTGATCATGTGAGCAGCTGGTTTCGGCTGTCATCAGCCAACTGGTTGATCCACTGTGGGAGGGTGCTATTTATAAGACTGAGCTGAACACAGCTTCTCAGACTGAGGAAGTCTTTCGGACGAAAGACGAAACGTTTCTACAGGTTTTTTTTTTTTGCTTTGTTTTGTTTTGTTTTTTGAATGTCCAGAGGACCAGACTTAGCTTTTTTGGATATATAAAGATAGGGTTACATTTAAGACCCAATATGACTTATTGTCAACAGAAATAACTGAAAAACATCAGCTTTGGCTAAAAGGACAATATTATGAACATGGAGATAAAGCAGGCCGTCTTTTGGCTTACCAACTTAAATGTAAATCAGTGTCCCGCCTAATACCTCAGATACGTAATACTCCACAATCCTTGACTGTAGACCCAATTGAGATAAACAACACCTTTAGAGATTTCTATTCCAAACTATATACTTCTTCTTTTCCGTAAGATGAATCTGAAATGATATCCTTCTTAGATAACATTGATATACCTCAAGTAGATATGGTGGTCAAAGATAGCCTTGAAGAAGCCATAAAGATACAAGAGATCGTTGACTCCATTCATAAAATGCAGAGTGGTAAATAACCTGGGCCAGATGGCTATACCGTTGAGTTTTATAATAAGTTTTCTTCTCAACTTGCTTCCTTACTACTGGAGATGTTTTCTCACTCCTTCAATCAGAACCATTTACCACAAACTCTAACTGAGGCTTCAATTTCACCTCTTTTAAAGCCTGGCAAAGACCCAAATGAATGTGGGTCGTATCGGCTCAAAGTCAACGTAAATTTTTTTAGCCAAACTACTAGCATCAAGGCTTGAAAATGTTATAACCAATATCATCTCAACAGATCAAACCGGTATCATAAAGGATCGTCAGTCCTTCACTAATATTCGCAAACTTTTAAATATCATTCACTCTCCTGCGTCTGGTGAGACTCCTGAAGTAGTTGTCTCTTTGGACGCAGAAAAAGCATTTGACTGAATATAATTTAATTATTTATTTACTGTACTGGAAACATTGGGCTTTGGATTGAATTGTATAACCTGGATACGTTTATTATACACATCACCCAAAGCATCAGTAATTACAAACAAGATATCTTCTCAACTGTTTTCTCTTTCTAGGGGTACACATCAAGGTTGTCCTCTTAGCCCACTTTTATTTGCCTTAGCTATTGAGCCTCTATCAATAAAATTCCGATCAAACTCTAATATTTTTGGTATTCGTAGGTTTGGTACAGAATATAAAATATCTTTATACGCGGACGACTTACTGTTATATATCTCTGACCCAGTATCATGTATCCCTAATATTCTCAATATCCTTAATGACTTTGGGAATTTCTTGGGTTATAAATAAAAAATAAAAAAAATATCTGATTAATCACACTCTGGGGACTGTGATTAATCAGATTAATCACAATGCTTACCGGTAACTTTGTATGCTTGAAATGTAAGTATGACAGTGTTCAATAAAATGTTGAAGAAAACGTTTTATTGTCTCAAACCAGTTTTTCATACTCTGCAAGGTTTAAAGAAGTAATGTTTCAAACAATTTATAACATGTAAACAATAGAGTAAGCCCACAATATACATATATAGAAAAACATTTTTTCTGCATTTCAATTGAACCTAAAGTCCACTTGTGTAACATATTTACAGTCACATTTATCGTAACGTACTCAACCTTCAACCAGTCACTTAGGCAGACTAACTTGTTAACATTTTCAGATGACAGAGCTAAACTTTTTTTTCTGCATTTCAAATGAACCTAAAGTCCACTTGTGTAACATATTTACAGTCACATTTATCGTAACGTACTCAACCTTCAACCAGTCACTTAGGCAGACTAACTTGTTAACATTTTCAGATGACAGAGCTAATCTTTTTTCTGCATTTCAAATGAACCTAAAGTCCACTTGTGTAACATATTTCTAGTCACATTTATCGTAACGCACTCAACCTTCAACCAGTCACTTAGGCAGACTAACTTGTTAACATTTTCAGAGGACAGAGCCAAACATTTTTTTCTGCATTTCAAATGAACCTAAAGTCCACTTGTCTAACATATTTACAGTCACATTTATTGTAACCTACCTCATCTGACACCTCCATTGTACACATAAGATGGCAGAGCGCAGGTAGCACAACAGAGCAAGACACTACAGTGCAAACATACAAGAACACACCAAAGTTAAATTACTGAATACTATTAATGATCATGCAACTGATATTACATTTTTGATTATTGCCCTTGAACATGTCTATATAGTAGGATTAATCTATTATCATTTGTGTTAGATTCATTATTAAAATGTAGAAAAAATAAACCTCACCTACAAGGCTCCAGTAGATCTTCTAGTTTTGCCAACTTGTCATATTCCGCTGTGGTTAAGTTGTGCTTTTGCTGGGCCAGTGTTGCTCTCAGTGGATCTTTGTTGTGCTGAATCCATTTAATTATGTCCAGAGTTGAATTCCAGCTTCTCTGTTGTGGTTTTGTTCACTTTTGGACGGCTAAACTCCGCTAACGTTGTCTGCCGAATTAGCATTCTTGCTAGCTTCAGCGAAAACATGCTTCGCCCGAAGATGGTATTTTAAACTGGTTGTGCTTCGGTGAAAAGATAATTCATCGTTGCAATATGTACATACCACCTTGGTTTTATCCACGCTTCCATCAGGGTGTTTTTTTTAAAGAAATTTGCCACCAAGCACACTTTTTTGACTATCCGCGTTCATCTTTTCAATCCGAGTCTGTCGCTCCAGAAGTGACGTACGTCAGCTCATTTGCGCATGCGCATATCAGTTGCACGGGAGGCGAGCTGCTCTCTTCTTCTGCTGGCGGTTGGCAAACGACTTTAAGCGCATTACTGCCACCACTAGATTGAAAGCGGGATTAATCTTCATTTTTATAATATTAACGGATTAATCATTTTACATTAATCTCATGAGTTAACGTGTTAACTTTCCCATCATTAATATATATATACATATATACACATATACACATACATACATATCCATACACATACATATAGGCTATACATATATATACACACACACATACATATATATATACATACATGCACACACATGCACACACACAGCATACATATATATATTAACTTTACTTAACATATTGTACTTATCGCACATAGCCTACAGTATGATATTATTAGACACAAGTGACTAAATAAAAATGGTTTAACATTTGAGGCATAGTAATTATGGATTATTTTATGCAACATTTTTTACCGTTAGTCATGGTGCCTTGTCATCGTGTGAAGGAAATGTTTATCCCTCATCCTGCACAGTGGACAGGAAGGCCTCCACCTCAGATGGGGTTGTAAAAAGTTTAAATCCACCTGCGTGTCGAATCCTCAGTTTAGCAGGGTAGCGGCTGGCATATTCAATATTTTTCTCCCGTAGTTGTTTCTTCACCTCGCTGAAAGCGAGCATTTTGCGTTGCACCTCGGTGCTGTAATCTGGGTAAAATGAGATTCGATTTTACCCAACTTTACCGTCCCCTTGTCCCTGGCCAAACGGAGTACTTTGTCTTTGTCTCTGGAATTCAGAAATTTCACGAGGATAGGTCTGGTCCGCTCCGACGTCCTCCCCAGGTGGTGCGCTCTCTCGATGATGACCGGGGCTGGGAAGTATTCCTCCCCGAGAAGCTGTGGGATTAGTCGCTCCACGTAACCAACCATGTCGGTGCCTTCGGACTTTTCTGGAATATTTATAATTTTGACATTTGATCTTCTGCTCTGGTTTTCCAAGTCTTCCATTTTCTCCTTCAGGTAAGTTATTTCCTTCTCCATTTTAATTATGCACGCTTGTCCGTCAGAGAGGTTGTCTTCATTAGCGCCAATTCTGGTCTCAATTTCCTACACCTGCTCTGCCAGCGTTGAGCATGACAGTTCAATTTTTGTTAAAGGTTCAGTCTGCAGTTTCTGTAGAACTGCAGCACTTAGAAAAAATTTCAACAGGCAAAGCATTCTGATCCCTCCCCCTCAGAGCCATATATGGCTCTGCTCCCCCTGGCCCTGCTGAAATTCAAATTCAAGCTCTGTTTTTATTGGCTGATTCAAATTCAAGCTCTGTTTTTATTGGCTGGTTACAAACTCTGTTTTTATTGGCTGGAAAATGGCGTGTCACCTTTTCTTTTTAGAAATGCTTATTTACCACCTGGAGAAGCAAGGGGACAATATTTTTTTTTTTTTTTTTCAGAGATTACCTGGCTAACATCAGTCTGTCAGGAGGTAGTGACAGAGTGAAGAAATATGTTTATAAAAAAAGCTACATACTGAAGTTTTAAGGATTGTTGGATATAGTCTATTTTTTTATTTATATGGCTAGTGAGTTCTTCTTTCGACTCACGGATAGCCTTCATCAGGGATTTTAAAGTTGGTTTGTCTTGTTCAGCCGTCATCTTCCTCACGTTAGAAGATATTACGCAGACAAAAAAAACTTCCAAAAAAATGACAAAATTCAGTTCCAAATTAGTCAGGTTTGGGTAGTATTTGTCCACTGTGTCATGAATAAATTTTAGCGTCTAGAGCAACGTAGTCACTTTTATAAAGCCAACACCGTTGAGGTATACCTGGAGCTCACTGACACACGTCTGCACGCAGTGGCTGCATCGGTGTTTTTTGAAAACACTTAGTCGCTGACCAATTTTATGATTTATACAGATAAGGATATTTGTCCTTTATTAAAAATGGCACATGACAAGATAAAAAAAAAATCACTTGGATAAATGATTAAAATGTTCCAGTAAATTCATCATGTCTTAGAAAAATCTTTATTTTAAACTGAAATTGCAAAGAAGCCTTTGTATTTAATTTTTGTATGAAGCTTAATAAATTGATAAGACAAGGAAGATAATGTGTTTATGTCCTACAAATATTTTTGCAGAGTTTTGCCTGTAAGAAATATTAACAATTGGATTATAATAAAACAGTATATAATTGAGTAAATGCCCCCCCCTGGTGGACATTTCCAGAGCCGCCACTGGNTGTAGCTGGAGACCACTTCCACTGCAGACCCACCTATTTTCAGTGGGGCATGGGTGTGTTTGTTCCTTCTGAAGTCCACAATCATCTCCTTTGTCTTCTTCACATTCATGTGAAGATTATTCTCTTTGCACCAGCTCTCCAGGTGTTCCACCTCCTGTCTGTAGCTGGACTCATCATTGTTTGTGATGCATCCCACCACCGCTGTATCATCTGCAAACTTAACAATATGACAGCCTGGAAGTGTGGCTGTACAATCATATGTGAGCAGAGTGAACAGAAGGGGGCTCAGCACACATCCCTGAGGAGAGCCAGTGCTGAGGGTTATGGTGGAGGAGGAGAAGTTGTGGATCTTCACGGACTGTGGTCAACCTTTATTTAAAAAAAACATGCGAACTTCATTCCAGAAATGTTAAAGGCTCTCATAACAATGTTTCATCGCTCAGACTGTCAATTTTGTTTAATAATGTAGAGTACAAATGAGGGATGGGTTTACAGTATTTCATGATCTTTTTCACACTCACTGTTGTGAAGCTGAGCTTGATCTTATTGTAACTACTTATAAAAAAGAGAAGATAAGATAGAAAAAATGGGTAGAAGCTAAAATGTCACTGATGCAAAAGGACAAATATTCAGAACGAAATTGTGCTTTATGAAAGAAAAGGTCTGTACCCAAAGTTCTACTTAGACATATTGTAAATATTCTATTTTACATACTACAATCTGAATATCTGTTTATATTCTTTATCGCCACATATTTGACCTAAAAGTGCAAAAACAAAGATATTTTATTTTCAGACATAAAGCGCACAGTACATAATTAAAATTTATGCCTGGAGTGAAAATATAAAACATCAATGTAATACAGGTCCTCCATCAAAATGACCACATAAACAAAACAACAAATAATAAAATGTTTACAGTCAGCGAGGACCAACATGTCCATGAGCTTTGCTTGTTGAGGTGTCATTGTAAAGGTGAACACTTTGTGGGAATCATCAGTCTGGACTTCATGGTTTGGACCAAAGGCACTGAGGACAGAATAACACAAATTACAAAAACTTCTGTATCATGCACGTTCAATAAATGACCTAAACACAGAAACAACTATGATACATTCTTAATCAAATCCTGAAATGTTAATTCACTTTTATTAGGTCAAAGTCTGTGAGACAGCCTTTACAGTGCAGCAAGGCTGGCTTTGTTTTAAATGAGCTGTTTGTTGCTTTTTAACTTCATATTATGTGGCATTTTTAGACAATTTGATCACTGGACACTAAAGAGGGCGAGAAGGACTTGTACCGATTGGTAAGACAGAGGGATTAGGCTGGAAAGGATGTGCAGCAGGTTAGGCTTATTAAAGATGGGAATGGGAATGTTCTAACAAGTGAGGAGAGTGTGATGGGAAGATGGAAGGATTACTTTGAGGAGCTAATGAATGAAGAGAATGAAAGAGAAAGAAGAGTGGAGGTCATAGAAACTGTGGACCAGGAAGTGGGAAAGATTAGTGAGGGTGAAGTCCGGAAAGCTTTGAAAAGAATGAAGAAGGGGAAGGCAGTAGGACCTGATGACATACCAGTGGAGGTTTGGAAATGTCTTGGAGAGAGTGGCAGTGAGGTTTTTGACTCAAATATTTAATGGAATATTTGAGGGTGAGAAAATGCCTGAAGAATGGAGAAGAAGTGTGCTGGTTCCCATTTTTAAGAACAAGGGTGATGTATTTATTTATTTATTTATTTATTTATTTATTTATTTATTTATTTATTTATTTAAGTTAGGACAATGCATATTGATCAACATGACAGCAGTAAGCATCAATGTAAATATGCCAGAGTTAGCACAATAGCTAATTTGCATCCGTTGTCCTAAGGCAGGTAAGAATAAGAAACGTCCCATAAAACAAAAGAGCAGAGAAAAATACAAACATCACCTATATAGCACATAACACAACATAAAATTACAATAAAAATATGATGCCATAAGAAAATAGACAAAGTAATCTACACATGAGTGCACTTCTGATTAGTTTTCAGCCAAAGTTTCAGAGAATTTTTAAAGCTGGAGTAGGTGCCACAGTTCCTGATGGAAACTGGCAGTGTGTTCCATGACTGTGTGCCTCTGATGGACACCACCATTTGGCCAAATTTAGTCCTGCGCCGCTGCACATCACAATCTCCTCTGGTCAGTGCTCTTGTGTTTACTGTACTTGTTTTTTTACTTATAAAATATATTAAAGGAGGAGGAGCAAGTCCATTTAAAACTTTAAAAATCAGGCAAACGTCCATAAAAATCTGATAGCTATTAAAATCCAAAATGTTGTACTTATTTATGATGTTGCAGTAATGATACTGTATTGGCTTTTTGTCAAAAATTTTCAGTGTTTTCTTAAAAAGAGTCTTTAGGGGCTTCATGACGATCTCTGAAGTGTGAGACCATGTAGTATAACAATAGGCTATATGGCTGAAGATCATGGCATGCATGTAAGCCTTTGCTGATTCTGTTGTCAGAGAAGGTCTCGTACAGAGTTGTAGCAACTACAGGGGAATTAAGTTGATGAGCCACACAATGAAGATCTGGGAGAGAGTTGTGGAAGGAAGGCTTAGACAAGAGGTGACTATCTGTGAGCAGCAGTATGGTTTCATGCCAAGAAAGAGCACCACAGATGCCATCTTTGCTTTGAGGATGTTGATAGAGAAGTACAGAGAGGGTCAGAAAGAACTCCATTGTGTGTTTGTGGATTTAGAAAAAGCATATGACAGGGTGCCAAGAGAGGAGGTGTGGTATTGCATGAGGAAATCTGGAGTGGCAGAAAAGTATGTTAGACTGGTACAGGACATGTATGAGCACAGGACATGTATGAAGACAGCAGGACAGTGGTGAGATGTGCTGTAGGAGTGACAGATAGCTTCAAGGTGGAGGTGGGATTGCATCAAGGATCGGCTCTGAGCCCCTTCTTGTTTGCTCTGGTGATGGACCGACTAACAGATGAGGTCAGGCAGGAATCCCCATGGACTATGATGTTTGCAGATGACATTGTGATCTGTGGTGAGAACAGGGAACAGGTGGAAGAGAACTTGGAGAGGTGGAGGTATGCACTTGAAAGAAGAGGAATGAAAGTCAGCCGTAGTAAGACAGAGTACATGTGTGTGAATGAGAGGGAGGCCAGTGGAACAGTGAGGCTACAAGGAGCAGAGGTCACAAAGGTGCAGGACTTCAAGTACTTGGGGTCCACTGTCCAGGAAAATGGGGAATGTGGTAAAGAGGTGAAAAAGAGAGTCCAGGCAGGATGGAGTGGATGGAGAAAAGTTTCAGGAGTGATTTGTGACAAAAAGGTGTCAGCAAAGGTCAAAGGAAAAGTTTACAAGACAGTGGTGAGACCAGCTATGTTGTATGGTCTGGAGACAGTGTCATTGACAAAAAGACAGGAGAAAGAACTGGAAGTGGCAGAAATGAAGATGCTGAGGTTCTCCTTAGGAGTGACAAGGATGGATAAGATCAGGAATGAGATCATCAGAGGTACAGCACATGTTGAACAACTGGGAGATAAAGTTAGGGAGGCCAGACTGAGATGGTTTGGACATGTCCAGAGGAGGGACAGTGGGTATATTGGTAGAAGGATGTTAGAAATGCAGCTGCCAGGAAAAAGACAAAGAGGGAGACCAAAGAGGAGATATATGGATGCA
>JBBPBX010014662.1:23324-35655 GCA_038048925.1 Garcialebias charrua | reverse complement strand
AACCACTGGGTGCATTTTTTTGGCCTTTGGACTGTTTTTTTATGAAGTAAATACCCAAAGTTGAGTAAAAAAACATTAAAAAGTGAATTTTGAATGTGTGGTCCCCTTTAAACACGTTACAAAATCTGCAAGTTGGTACTCAAACACATGCTGCACTTGTATGAATGAACACACACACACACAGTCTCTCATTTCGTCTGCTTTTTCCAGCTCAAAGCTCTTATTCCCAGATGACCAGTGAGCTTTTAAAAAGCAGGACTTGTCAAACACTATTAGTGGGCAGCAGATGATCTTTTAAAAAGCAGGACTTGTCAAACACTATTAGTGGGCAGCAGATGATCTTTTCAGGCTGTAAAAGCTTTGGTAGTCTCCTCTCAAGCTGGCCCATAGAAGTGTCGGAATGAGAAACCTCGGGTTTCACTAATCTTAGATAGTGACAGGGAGCTCAATGTGGTGGAAAGGTCATCCACATGGGAACGTTTGTTCTGGGTACACAAGTATTTTTTGTTTCAGTCCGGCTTCCACTAGGGCTGGACGATATGGCCAAAACCTATATCACGATATGTCTTAATCTCGGTCGATAGCGATTTAATTTGATATCGATATAAACAATATAAAAGCTTCAGAAAAACTACAAACTATACAAATAAATTAATGTTCACCTTTTTTATTTGTATTTAGCTTTCAAAAAAATTGAAATCACCATCAAAAAAACATAAAAATCTCAATACACTGATGCATGCTGTTATTGCTAGTATCACTCAGCCCTCTGTGAATAGCAAACAACCATCAGGGTGCTAACGATCCATCGTTAGGCTGATGGTCCTCCTTGATCATGTGAGCAGCTGGTTTCGGCTGTCATCAGCCAACTGGTTGTGTAACACTGTGAGAGGGTGCTATTTATAAGACTGAGCTGAACACAGCACCTCAGACTGAGGAAGTCTTTCGGACGAAAGACGAAACGTTTCTACAATTTTTTTTTTTGTTTTGTTTTGTTTTGTTTTTTGAATGTCCAGAGGACCAGACTTAGCTTTTTTAGATAAAATTCTCAACTTTGTCAATATTAATAGTTTTAACTTTAAACAACAACTTTAAAATGTACAGCATTGAAATTAATAATAAATGAAATAACATTTTGGGGTGTCATTATTGATGAGAAGCTGACATGGAAATATCATGTAAATTACTTAAGAATAAAAATAGCCAAATCAATTGCATTACTGTATAAAGTAAAAGAGTTTCTGAATGACAAAGCTTTGTATATATTGTAATGATTGTTCTATATTTAATCTGTTGTATTGAAGTTTGGGGAAAAGCATGCAAATAACTACAAATCCTATTTTCATTTTACAAAAAAAGAGCTATAAGAATTATTAGTAGGAAGTGTTATAGTCACCCAACAAATATATTATTTCATCAGTTGAAATTATTACAATTCTATGATGTGGTTGAACATAGTATTTTACAAGCCATATATAAAGCTCATAAAAATATTACCCCCAAATATTCAATTAAAATTTATTTGAAAAAACAGTCATTATAACCATAAAGAAATGGAAATGTTTGTCAAACCTTCATTTAGAACTACAGTATAGTTTGAAGGAGCTGAGTTGTAATTCAGGGAATAGGATTGTGGAGTTGACTTGATATCACCATAAACATTTATAAAACAATTTATATGTTTAAAAATATGATTAGTTGTTGGGAAGGTATAGTGCAGGTGAAGGATACCTGAAGTTTTTTCATTTTCATTTTGGAGATTGTTCAAGAGAAGGTTGTTGTTTGTTTGTATTTTTTTTAATGTTTTAAATAGGGGGCAAATATTATAACAATTTTTTTTCTTCTTTCTGCACCTTTTCATTCAATGTTTTTTAAAAATTATTTCTGATGAATTTGTTTAATTTAAAATGAATTAATAAATTAATAAATAAAAAACATGCAGCGCTGGGGGTGTTGTTTCAGGGACACGTTGGCTCAAACTTTATTACCGGTATGCTTCATCTTCTGACTCTCATCATATTCTGTCGAGTGGAAACTCTTCAGATTAAACAAGTTACAGGTAGTAATAATAATAATAATAATAATAATAAATTCAATTTATACCGCACTTTTCATTAATAAAAATCTCAAAGTGCTACAACAATAAAACAAGTGATAAAATCACTTGTAGTCCCCGACTTACGAGCGAGTTCCGTACTTATGAGTTGCTCGTAAACCGAAAATTTGTAATTCGGGACTACCTTTTTTTTTTATATACCGCACGAGCACGTACATGTGCGGTAATGAACAGTTACCAAGCATTTCAACTATCCTAACACTTTAAAATACTTAATATTAATTAAAAAATATAAAAATAATTTCTTACTTTGAGCTGAGCTGTTTGCCTCCCTCCGCTGTGTTACGTCCGAGCTCCCAGGCTTCCTGTAGCACCATGCTGTCCAAACCCTTTACAGGAAGGACTGTTAGTATGCTATCTTCATACATTTGGAGCCAGAAAAAAGTTTTAATAAGTTTTAATAACTTACCAAAAGCCGTCTGCCAGCGCCGCCATTAGCAGCACCTGTTAGCATTAGATTAGCCCCACCGAGTCCGCTGCGCAGTTACGGGCAGTCCAGTTTAGCTGCAGCTTCAAAAAGGCTGTCGGCTTTGTTATTCCAAGTTAGCTGGGTGTCCCCCGATATCTTCTGCTTCCAGTCCGACATCGAGGCGAGCTCCAGGAACCTCTGATCGCACAAAGCCGGCTGTCTGCTGCAGCTCCGGTGCTGGGGTCCGCTTTAGCATGTTAGCCTTAGCTCATACCATGAGCTACTGGTCTCGTGCGGTGGGAGCGATCGGCGGAGCGATCGCGGCTGCTGCTCCAGTCCTGAGACATTCACAGAGTTCAGGGAGTGTTTCCAGTTAATTTATCCGTATGAGGCATCCTCTTATGGGAGAAACAGTCCTCCAAAGCCGGCTGCCGAGTGCCGAGACTCTGGAACTAATGAATGTAAAATGGCGGAGGCGGTATTTCCGGTTCCTGGTTCCCGCAGGAAGTTGTTCAAAAAAGCATAAAATTATTTTTTAAAAATTATAATAATGATACTTTACGTATTTATAAAGCCATTTAAAGAGAGAGAGAGAGAGTCTTTATTGTCATTTGCACCGCATGTGGTAC
Organism: Garcialebias charrua; assembly: GCA_038048925.1. NCBI lineage: Eukaryota > Metazoa > Chordata > Actinopteri > Cyprinodontiformes > Rivulidae > Garcialebias > Garcialebias charrua. The sequence continues at coordinate 32,501 of JBBPBX010014662.1, read as the reverse complement.
ATGAGATGAAAACGAGATTATGTACACGAGGTCCCAGTTACATCCAACAACAAATGAAAGAGAAAAACAGTAATAACATCGAGAACTAACTAAGAAAAACATCAACTAGTAATACACTAAGCCTAATATAGTGGGAATAAACAGCAGCACGAACATGAGTTTGTATGAGCAGATGGTCACAGATGAACACAGATGAACACAGCAACAAGAAAACAGATCAGCATCAGTATGATGTGATATTTTGCAGTGTTTATTTTTAATTTTATTTTTATTTATTCATGAGTCTAACAGCCTCAGGGTAGAAGCTGTTCCTCAGTCTAGTGGTTCTACACTTGATGCTCCTCAACCTCCGTCCTGAGGGGAGTGGGGCAAAGAGTGAGTGTGCTGGATGAGTGAGGTCTTTCATGATACAGGTGGCTCTTTTCCTGCATCTAGAGGTGTAAATGTCTGTGATGGTGGGGAGACTGACTCCAACAGACTTCTGTGCAGCCTTCACCACTCTCTGCAGAGCTTTCCTCTCTTCAACTGTGCAGCCTCCATGCCACACGTTGATGCTGGAGCACAGGATGCTCTCCACTGCACACCTGTAGAAGGAGGTGAGAACTGGGCTGCTCAGACCAGCTCGTCTCAGCCGTCTGAGGAAGTAGAGTCTCTGATGACCTTTCTTGATCAGGCTGGTGGTGTTGTTGCTCCAGCTGAGGTTATCATTCATGTGTACACCCAAGTATTTGTAGCTGGAGACCACTTCCACTGCAGACCCACCTATTATCAGTGGGGCATGGGTGTGTTTGTTCCTTCTGAAGTCCACAATCATCTCCTTTGTCTTCTTCACATTCATGTGAAGATTATTCTCTTTGCACCAGCTCTCCAGGTGTTCCACCTCCTGTCTGTAGCTGGACTCATCATTGTTTGTGATGCATCCCACCACCGCTGTATCATCTGCAAACTTAACAATATGACAGCCTGGAAGTGTGGCTGTACAATCATATGTGAGCAGAGTGAACAGAAGGGGGCTTAAAACAACCACAGCTGCAACAAAGTGCTGTACATATGAAATTAAGAACATTTAAACACAAAAAAAAACACTTTTTATTTTATTTTATTTTTTATTTCATATTTTTATTAATTATGATAATCTCGTAAAGTCGGACGCTCGTAGGTCAGGGCGCTCGTAAGTCGGGGACCACCTGTAGATGTTCCCACCGCTAGTTAGAATGACTCTTCGTCACCTCGCTGCAGAAGAAACCTTCAGTTTATCAGATCTTAAAAAACTGAACCACTTCCACACCAGCGAATTAGTCTTTTGTCTCTTATCAGTGATGTCATCTGCTTTCCCTTCGCTTGTTAAACATTGCTCAGTCAACGCACGTTGGAGATTAGCTTAGTTTAGCCTGCTACCGCTAACTCCTTCTGGACTCGAGCTCTGCGTAATATCTACGTCACCACGCACTCACGTACAGTAGTTGTGTCGCAGCTTTTTCTGTCCGGGTTGAAAATGAAGCAGCCGCTTCAACCAGAACAGAAAAGAAAAGTGTCAGTGAAATGCTGTAATCCTATCGAAATATCGAAAATATGCTTAAAACTCATATAATCGTTATTGAATAAAAGTATATAGCGAGATATATCGATATCGATTTATTGTCCAGCACTAGCTTCCACAAAGAAAGATGACTCAAAAAGGTATTGTTTTAAAAACTGGTTCCAGAAAGAAAAGATCTTAAAATCGCGGCCGTGGCGTAGTGGTAATGGCAGTCGTCCCCCGATCGGAAGGTTGGCGGTTCGAATCCCGGTTCCCCACACCATGTGTCGTTGTGTCCTTGGGCAAGACACTTAACCCCGAGTTGCTCCCGGTAGGACTGGAAAGCACCTTGCATGGTAGTCTGCCGCTACCGGTGTATGAATGTGTGTAGCATTCAATGTGTGTAGCGCTTTGAGATTTTCACTAATGAAAAGCACGTTATAAATTGAATTCATTATTATTATTATTATTATTATTAAAATGTCCCACTTGTGTTTTTGTGTAGTCAGACAAAACGCAACTTTTTGAAAAGGATGTCGTAGACCCACTACTGACCTTCGATCCAAGGACGTCCTCTAATTCTGTTTACATTTTTCACCCAGTGTATACTGGAACCGATACTTTGCTGTTCGACTTTCACAGACTCACTCTTTCACAGGTTTTCAATGTAAGATTGTACACGCCACACGATTGGCGATGGGGAAAGACAGACCTTACCCCTGACCCCTGTCGGGGGTCGTCCCTGCACCCATCGCTGCTGTTCGGGGTGCAGGGACGAGCAGATCAGATGAACAAATGTAGAATATCAGAGAAATTGCTTAGGTGGAAAAATAAGAGTGAATCAGTTTAAAAAGAGAGTGACTGAGTGTGGCTCACTCAGGTACAAGACAAACCCTCCCACCTACTCCTTTCTCTTTCTGAGGCTGTCTGTCACAGCAGAGCAGAGTCACACAACCGGCGGGCATGCAACCTCTCTGCTCTGCTGTGACAGAGCCTTGGAAATAGAAAGGGGGAGTCTGTCTTATACCTGAGTGAGCAGCACGAGCGGCATGGATTGTTTATTTAAAATAATCAAGCGAGACCCGAACCGAGACTTTCGTCCCCCTCGGTGATCAATGAGCGGGCTAGGCCACCGGGAAATGTCCCTGTGCTCCCGATGGCCAGTCTGACTGGCTCATTAACCGTAGCATCAGTCTGTCTGCTCGGTTTTGCTGTGCTCTTTTAGAGCGTGTAGAGAAAGTGTCAAACTCAAGGCCCAGGGGCCAAATGTGGCCCTTGTTGACATCTTATCTGGCCCCCAAGATGATATGTGAAACGTAAAATACTTCTATAGCTTGAATTTTTTCAGTAATCTTTAATTATGATGTTGAAAGTACAACACCGATTGGGACCAGTCAATAATAATAATAATAATAATAATGAATTCAATTTATAACGCACTTTTCATTAATGAAAATCTCAAAGTGCTACAAGGAGCAACAGAATTAAATGACAATAAAACAAATAATAAAACAATTAAAATCAATAACAATATCAGCTAAGATCAAAAGTAGAATCATGAGGAGGTAGAGTATGCTTGGTCGAAAAGAAAGGTCTTCAAGTCGCTCTTAAAGTCAACCACAGACTGTGGGGCTCTTAGACAGTCAGGAAGAGAGTTCCACAGGCGGGGGGCAGCCACACTGAAAGCCCGGTCTCCCATGGTCCTTAATTTGGTTCTCGGAATGTGAAGGAGATTGCTGTTCTGTGACCGCAGCGAACGGGTGGATGAGTATGGAATGAGAATATCCTTCAGATAATCTGGTGAAGTTCCGTGTAAGCATTGATGTGTAATGAGAGCAGTTTTGTACTGAATTCTGTAGGCGACAGGAAGCCAATGAAGGTTATGGAGAATGGGCGTAATATGTTCAAATTTACGAACTCTCAACAAGATCCTTGCTGCACTGTTTTGAATATATTGAAGTTTCTGAAGGTTTTTGCCAGGGATTCCAATAAACAGGGAGTTGCAGTAGTCGAGCCTGGAGGAGACAAAAGCATGGACGAGCTTCTCAGCATCGGAAAAAGTTAGGGATGGGCGAAGTCTGGAGATGTTTCGAAGATGGAAGAAGCAAGTTTTAAACAGATGCTTAATGTGATTTTCAAATGTAAGATTGGAGTCCATTTTTATTCCAAGATTAGTAACAGAGGTGGAGAGGGGGATGTCTTGTCCAGAAAAGGAAAGTCTTGTTATAGGAGATGTTTGTACCTGGTGAGGGGTGCCAATCAGTATGGCCTCAGTCTTGGAGCAGTTTAATTGAAGAAAGTTCTGATTCATCCATGCCCTAATTGCCTCCAGGCAGGCAGAGAGGGCAGTGAGTGAAGATGGAGATGACAAGGTGGAAGATGAGGATGCTCCAGTCCTGATGTAAAGCTGTGTATCGTCGGCATAACAGTGAAAAGAAATGTTGAACTGATTAATAATTTGACCTAAAGGCAGCATGTAAAGGGAAAACAGCAGGGGCCCCAGAACCGACCCCTGAGGGACACCACAGGAGACACAAACTGTCTGGGACGTGGCGTTGCCAAGACTAACACATTCCAGCCTATTGGAGAGGAAAGATTTGAACCAGTCCAGGACTGTGTCGCAGAGACCGACCTCCACATGAAGACGGTGGAGGAGGATACTATGGTCCACAGTGTCGAAGGCTGCAGTGAGGTCAAGGAGGACAAGGATGGAGGGAGAGCCAGTGTCAGCAGCCAAGAGGACATCATTGGTAACCCTCAGCAATGCAGTCTCTGTACTGTGAGCTGCCCTGAATCCAGACTGGAACTTCTCATACAGGGAGTGTTGTTGTAGGTGATCCTGCAGCTGAGCAGCAACAGCTTTTTCCAGCACTTTAGACAGAAAAGGGAGGTGTGAAATTGGGCGGTAATTAGAAAAAATGTCGGGATCCAAATTAGATTTTTTCAGAAGAGGCCTAATGATGGCGGTTTTTAGAGGCAGTGGAACATGACCAGATTGTAGAGACTGATTTATTATTTGAGTGATAAGTGGGCCTATTGCAGAATGATTGGTTTTTATGAGAGAAGAGGGGAAAGGATCCAGGGCGCAGGATGAAGGCTTCATTTTCTTGATGATGGCCTCCACCTCACTCTGAACAACTTCGTCAAAGCTGTTTAGGGTCCCAGAATGCAGACGGGTGGGTGGCACACTGAGAACGGGGAGGTTGTGGAGCTGAGATCTGATAGTGTCAACTTTGGTTTTAAAAGATGAAAGAAACAGGTCACATTTTTTATTAACTCTTGTTGAGGAACCTGTGAGCAAGAAAAGATGTTGGGTATCTGATTTGAGTTAACGTAGTTTCTGAAATTGGCCCTTAGTTTGAAAAAGGTTTTAATTTTTGTCCTATAAGTGAGTTTGACACCCCTGGTTTAGAGAGTTTAGAACATTGTTAAGAACATTGCAAGAGTGTGCGAAGGGTTTATAAAGTCTTAAAATAAATATAAATACTAAAATAAATATAGCATCCCTACTTCGCAGATTTTCACCTATTGCCGGGGTGTCTGGAACAAAATCCCCGCGATAAGTGAGGGACTACTCTACATGCTCCGTGCTTTGTTTAGTTTGTGGTGTATTTTAATAATAATAATAATAATAATAATAATGTCCTTTCCTGTCATCTGTGTATGTTTCCCATACACAGACGAAATTCGTCTCTGCATTTAACCCAACCACCACCAGGTGGTGCAGTGTTCTTGTTAGTGTTGCAGTGCCACGTACAGGCATAACTGATATAGCATTTTGGGTATTTTCTGTATGTCTGGATGAAAACATTTCCAGAAACGGTGCTGTGTTTACAAAAATACTGTATTTAAAAACCGACCCTAAAAAAAAAAAATATATACTGTTGTAGTGAACAGGCTACTAGCATACAGTAAATGTTGTTTGTAAAATACATGTTTTGTTTCCTCAGGGTAATCTTTGCTCTTGGCATCTCCATGACTTTCATCAACATGCCTGTGGAGTGGTTCTCTGTGGGCTTTAACTGGACCTGGATGCTTCTTTTTGGGGACATCAGACAGGGCATCTTCTACTCCATGCTGCTGTCCTTCTGGATCATTTTCTGTGGAGAACATCTCATGGTACTGTAAGCTTCAGTCATGTTTTCTTCTTCTTTTGACCAGAATGTTGTCAGTGGTTAATTCGTCAGCTGATTCCCACTTTAGAACTTTACTGCAACCAAGTCAGTCTCCAAACATCAAACTTACCGTATTTTCCGGTGTATAGGTCGCACCTTTTAATGATTTTTTCAAGGCCTGCGACCTATACTCAGGTGCAACCTATATATGGCTTGTTATCACTTTCAGCTAAACAAATTTTTAAATCCAGCTCATTTCACAATTACGTTCATTTATTAAGGAAAAGTTCAGCTCAGACACATATTTGCTATAATTTTTATCAAACAAATAATTGTTTTTAAGTGTTAATCTTCTTAAAAGCCTTGCTGTGCGCTCCTGTGGCAGACATTTGCAGCAGAGCTAAACGTAGGTGCGACCTATCTAGGGATTTTTCCAATCTATTGGTGATAATTAGACAATGCGACCTATACACCGGTGCAACCTATACACCAGAAAATACGGTAGTTAATGGGCTCTATGCGTAACACCAGTCGCATCGATTTTCAAGACATTTTTTCAGGCTTGGTGGTACATTTATAGAATGGAGCATCACATCTGGATATTGAGCTTTGTGCAATTCTCCCTTATGGGGGAACACAGCCCCTCCACTTTGACTGGCATTAAATGCAGCTCCTGACGTTTGCTAAGAAAACTGAAACTACAGAAAAGTCATTTTCTGTGAAAATGCAGAGCAAATATTAAGTACCAAGTGGCTTTGCTGAGATTTACCAAATAATCTGAAAAGGGGTAGTTGAAACTAAAATAAACTGAACACTTGCTAAAAGCTAAAACTAGCAGAATGGTAGCCCCAAACTGAAAGTAGCACAAGGAGACAAAAACAGAGCAAGTCGCTGTAGCAGATTTTAAAGAGAGCAATATTTGTGAAGGAATTAAAGCAATCTGTGTATTTCTGTGGGGGAGATGTTTGTAAATAGATGTATTTAACAAAATGCCAAAAGTCATAGTAGCCTAAATGTGCTAAAAGTTTTGATAAACGAAATGGCTAAAATGGAACAAATTCTGCAGTAGTTGAATTGCAACAATGCACAGGAAAAAAAAAATAGGAAACAATAATGCTGAATCAGAATTTCTGTAATAAGACAAGTTGTTTGAAGCTTTTAAATGCCCAAATTATGTGAACTGTCAGCCAAGCGTACATTTAATGTCACTGCAGTGCCAATCAGCAATCTCAACTTGCATAGAACTACTTATAGAAGTTGATGAGGTTGTACAAATGATACCACCCAGTGGTCTGACAGGCCACATGCAGACATACAGCAAATCCTTGCTGGCAAGGTATTACACACTCGTGGTTTTCTTTATTAAGCTGCTTTATTCTGTCCATTTAAAACTAATGCAATTATATTAAACAGGACGCTAACTGTTTTTTTTGTCCAATAACTTAAATTTTAGTTAAAAATGACAATGATATTATGAATTACGGTAAACAAGTCAACTAAGAATTTTATTAAAGTAAGATTTGATTAATTCACATCCATACAATTGGACTCTGTCTCTGCAGCTGGACTGAAGCCACAAATCTTTTCTTTTATTGACTTCCTCTGTTTAAAGTACACCAAAAATTATTTACTTATTTATTTATAATGTGTGTGATGAAGAGCACATACAAAACTTGACAGTAAGACTTTTATAATTTTAACCAAATTAAGATACAGTTATTACTAAACTGCTGTTTGTCTGACTGTCTTTAACATTTTTGTTAGCATTTAGCATGAATATTGCAGTGAGTAAAGGCAAATAATCCACAAAATATTATCTTTAGAGTTCTGAATTGCAGTAATGGCACAAAATAGGTTCAAACAACATTTAGATTATTGATCTAATACAGGCACAGATATGTGTTTGTATCCTTTTGTGATAGAAATAAATACCCACAATTTTAAATGGCCTAACTTAAACTTAACAAATTACTGTAATGATGAGAAAAAAATGGACTGAAAATCAACTAATTAATGTCAGACTTTGATTTTGAATTGTGGTTCACTAAATCAAATAAGAAAACCAATGAAACTGGCCTAAAACATGATAATTCTCCTACAAAGTATTGAAACTAATTTGACCGTTGTGATAAGGCGTGTCCTGTAAGATCTGTGAGACCATCTCCGAGCAGCTTGATGTTCCTCTGACTACATCTGCACTGATTTTTCAGTTTAAGGTCCACAGGACTACAGCCAGTCGGTCTGGGCGTGGCCTCAGGAGGAAAATTGGTGAAAAATTGAGTAGATTAATTATACAAATAAGAGCCCAGAACAACTTCCAAAGAGATTGGAGGTGAACCCTGAGGTCAAGGGTACATCCGTGTCAGATCTCACCATCAGTCACTGTTTGAGCCACAGTGGACGTAGCAGAAGTCAACCATGGTGGACAATGAATCAGAAAGATGGTGTTTATTTCAGTGATGACAGAAGTTGACTTTACAGTTGATTTATAGACTTATATTGTTCACATCTTGGTGTTCTGTGATAGTCCCACAATGTTTGGTATTTATTATCACAAATGAATTCTGGTTACATCTTTGTCGTTAGCATTAAACGTGGATTTATTTTTTCACAAGACATGAGATGGAGGAGCTCTTTTTTACTTAGTTTCAGATGGCTTTGTCTCACCAAGGGTTTATAGTTGAGGAGAAAATGCAGGGAATAAATCATCATAATTCCTCCCACAGCACACCCACTGTAGCACATGTAATGCACATAGATAGGTAAACATATTATATTTATGTTTATTTATTCATTTATATATTTTTTCCCTCTGGCTCTCGCGTGAGGTTGTTGCTTGACTTTCCTCTACCGTTTTTTTTCCTTCCCCTGCTTCGCTCTCTGTGTGTCTGAAGCTCCTGGTACACATCTCCTGAACGTAAATTAAGATTATGGATCTGGTATCCTGGATGTTCAACGCTATCGACAAGATTTTTTCAACAAAACGACAAGGTCCTGGAGAACCTGCTGCCTGTCTTCTCTGAGACGCATGCTGTGGGGTACGTCATGGATCCGTGAGGAGTGTGGCAGTTGATGTGTCTCTCAGTTCTGTCTCAGGAGGACGCTGAAGACGTTAACATATTTGGATTTATGATAGATGGGACTCTGCTTTTTGGCATCGGTGGAGCTCTGTTTTATTGACTATTGAAGAAGACAGTGGCAGCAGTTTCGGCCATGACAAAGCTTCCGAGTGTGAAGGTTTGCTTGCGAGTACTCAAAATCAGCTGATTTGCGAGCTAAACCGTAAGGTGGAGGCGATTTATGAGAATCCTGGGACTCGTCGGTGTGGTGGGATCGACCTTGAAGGAGGCTCATAACATGGATCAGTGGAATGGATTCCCACAGTCGGGCCATTTTGAACCAGAACGTCCAGATGGACTGAAGGTTGAAAAAAAAAATCTGTCTTCCTGAAAGAAAATCAACAATCAAACTCGGAGACGGGTGGGCTATCAAATTTCTCTTGGGTCATGGGTGACCAGGGATAAAAGCTTCATTTCATCTATT
>JBBPBX010014662.1:0-21868 GCA_038048925.1 Garcialebias charrua | reverse complement strand
ATATTTTTTTTTTAAGTGTTTTTTTCCCCCACAGAGGTGTCCAGCTAACAAATCCCTTCTACAGCATCTGGGCCTCAGATGTGGGAACGGAGCTTGCTGTATCCTTTTAAACAATATTTGCCAGGTCCTTTCTGATGAAGCTGGACGTCTGTGTGGAAGTACTGTAGGTTAGCAGTCAGTAAACACAATGCTTGTTTGATGGAAAAGGAGTGCTCTGGCACTCTCTTGCTTCTTGCTGAATGAATTTACATTTTCTTTTACACACATAGAAGGTGGACAATTTATGCATTAGACCCCGTCTGCAGGTACGTAAACTTTCTCTTGTCCCACCCAAAGACAAACAAGGGTTTTGTTAAGATAATTTAACAAAACTTCACTAGATGGAGTGTCTGTACACTTTTAATCACCCCCAGCTTCTAGTCAGTTCAAGGTCAGAAATCAAGGTCAAGTGTTACACAAGGTCTTTGCTTGTCCAGGCCATTGCTATAGATTTCTATAATGATGTATAATAGTTTGTTGATGACTGTATAATGTGCTATGTGCAGTACTCTTGTTAGTCTTTTCAGTTTTCATCAGGTATGTTATGGATCAATATGAGCTGAAAAGTAAGGTTATCTAGCTTATAAGGAAAATAATTGATTGGTGCCATGTGTAACACCACTGCTGAGGGACTTGAGATGTGTTTGTATATGGATCACTTTATCCCTGCTTGTTGCTCTGATTTTTGCATCACAACCACACTTTTTTATTTTGTCCTGCTTTCTGCTACTTTCTTTAGTTTTCCTTTTTTTTTTAAAATCACTTATCGCTTATTTTAGTGACTTGAGGACATATGTCACCAAAGACGAGTTTTAGTTGTTTTGTTTAAACAATTGGTAAATAATATAAAATATTGTACTGTCATTCTCTGATCTGTTACGGAAGCCGATCCGTAGTGCTGCTCATTTGCGCATGCGCTAGAAGGAATACTTCCGGGTCGCACGGATCACAGTTGAAAATGCTAGATTAAAGGTGGGGTCTGCAGTTTCTGTAGAGCATCAGCACTTAGAAAAAATTTCAACAAGCAAAGCATTCTGATCCCTCCCCCTCAGAGCCATATATGGCACTGCCCCCTTGTGGTCTGTTAAAATTCAAATTCAAGCTCTGTTTTTATTGGCTGATTCGAATTCAAGCTCGGTTTTTATTGGCTGGTTACAAACTTTGTTTTTATTGGCTGGAAAATGGCGGGTCACTTTTTCTTTTTAGAAATGCTTATTTACCACCTGGAGAAGCAAGGGGACAATATTTTTTTTTAGTTTTTTTCAGAGATTACCTCTCTAACATCAATCTAGTGACAGAGTGAAGAAATATGTTAAAAATATATTGTTAGAAAAGTTACATATAGCAGCTTTAAGGAAAATGTACTGGTATAATTCTCTTCATGAATAAGAACTGTCTTAATTTACTCAGAAAAGTGAGTGCTCTATCACCGCCGTTCTTCCTGTTGCTAATTTACGCCACTCTGTTAAAATGATTGGCATTTATGTCATGGTTAAAATAATATACAGCTTCACCACTGTGCGGCGCTGTTTCACCGTGGAAATAATTCATTCTGTATTCTTGCAGAGTTTTCCTCATTCAGCCCAGGCTGGAGGTCAGGTCTAATGTGTCGCATATCATCTTAACCAATAATTTGTAACAGAAATACGAGCAACGTAATTACCTGTAGCTACATGAATATCAGTGGAGATGGAGCACGTACTTTTCTAATTTGACATTTTTTATTCATGAACAACAGCGATCCGTGCGACCCGGAAGTACACTACCGATTGTACTTCCATAACAGATCGGGGAATGACACCTATTTCACAGTGATGGCTAGACATGGGCACCAGTGACCCCTGCAACCCGAAACAGAATAAGCGGGTAAAAGATAATGGATGTATTTGTGAGGCCTTTAAATTCAGTATTTTTTGTTGTTTTTCTTGTATTTCTTTAACTGGCTCTCCCTTAGATGTCCTTCATCATCGTGGCAGGAATCTGTGCCTGTCTCTACTTCCTCTTCCTCTGTTTCATGGTGTTTCAAGTCTTCCGCAACATCAGCGGTAAGAGGTCATCCCTGCCTGCCATGTCCAAGGCCAGGCGTCTGCACTACGAGGTGAGTTTTGTGCTTTGGCTTCATTTATTACCGCAGCTTTCATTTCCACCTTATATAAATGTTTGCCTGCTTTTGCTTTATCTTGATTGGTGTAAGGCACCATGTCTGTGATATTCCTTAAACTTTGAATTTCTTCATTAGCTTAGAGCAGAGTGGCGTTTCATGTATTATTTTGTGCCTTTTTGATCCTAATACACCCAACCCCCGATTTACGAACGCGTTTGGGACCTAAGAACGGTTCGCAGGTCGATCTGTTCGCAGGTCAGATCTTCCGTACACTCGTCACTCGGGGATGTCCTGTATTTTTTTTTATTTTTTTTTTGTGGTACCAAGTACAGTACGTACTTCGCCTATCCTAACACACCTAACACAGTGTAATTAATTAATACAGTACAGTAATAAAAATATAAATTAAATAAAAATATAATTTCTTACTTGGAGGTGGTCAAAGCCGCTGCTGCGTCCCGTGTTAGCTCCCTTGTTAGCTTCTGGAGCTAGCCAGGCCGGAGGTGTTCGCGGCGGCCTGGCACGATCGGCGATAAATCTGCAGCTGCCTGAGACATCCACAAAGTTCACAGAGACGTTTCCAGCTCGTAATTAATCCATATGAAGCCATCCTGGTCACCAGTCTTCCAAACCTGGCTGCCTGCAGCCGTAACTATGACCTAAGATGGCGTCCGGTGTTCTGCTTTAACTAGTAACCCTGTAAACTGGAGACTTTCAAAGCAGCCGTGACTGACCTAAGATGGCCTCCGGTGTTCTGCCTTAATTTGTGACCGTGAAAACTGGAGACCTTCTTCCTGTTATGACCGGAAGTTGCACAATTATTGCGCAATCATGACAAAAATGATCAGAAATGATCATTTTTATCATAATTATTATTTATAAAGCCTTTAAAACAACCACAGCTGCAACAAAGTGCTGTACACATGAAATTAAGAACATTTAAACACAAAAAAAAAAAAAAAAAAAAAATATTTTTTTTTTAATACAGTAATTTCATATTTTTATTAAATATGATACGTTCGTAGGTCCGGGCCGCCGTAGGTCGATGGAGTCGTAGGTAGGGGGTCACCTGTACAGTATATCAAATAAAGTTATTAAACTTTTGCTCCTCCTATAATAACTGCAGGGTGCATGAAGGGAAATGTAGAATATAAATATTCTGACTAGGGATGCACGATATTATCGGCCTGGTATCAGTATCGGCCAATATTAATGTTAATTTTCAATATCAGACATCGGCCATTCCATTAAAATAACTTACAGATATAAAAGGCGCTGTTTTTGCTGCAATGGCAGCACAACGTGATGACGTTTCCGCTGCAACGCAACGCGATGACATCACCCGATCTCATGGCGGAGAGGAAAAATTCAAAATGTTGGCGGTGTGGAAGTTTTATTTTTTGTTGGTGAGGATGTCGGATTCCGGAGATTTATGGACTATGTTGAGCCTCGCTACGTCGTCCGCAGTCGGATATATTTTTCCGACGTAACATTACCTGAGTTAAAACCGTCATTTCCGATGACGTTGAGAAACTAATAGCCGATAGCACATCTTGTTGGGCGAGTTTTACCACAGACATTTGGACGTCGTGCTAGCCCCGTTAGCATGATTAGTCTTACAGAACAATGGATTGACAAAAAAATTGAACTTAAACACTGTTTAATTTGGAATTGAACTCTAAAGAACCGGTTCTTTTAAAGAACCGGTTCTCGATTCCCATCCCTATTAAACAGGCTGTCCTTCATGCACTGGAGTGCAGAGGATCCACACTGCAGCTAGGAACCTGGAACAAGCCTCCACATGTGAGACAGCATCGCAGGTGACTAATGCTAATAAATAACAGTTAACACTTTTCATTTAATATAAGTTAAAGTACTATGCATATCATATGGCTGTTACTGAATATATATCACCAGCTCTTACAGCTGTTGCACAATTTTTGTAGTAAATAAGCCTAAATAAGAGGGATATGTTCTGACAAAAGAATGTGTATAAAATATTGGCTATCGGCCGAACAAGTTTTAACAAATCGGCATATCGGATATCGGCCAAAAATCCAATATCGTGCATCTCTAATTCTGACCAGTAAAAATATTGTTGCTTTAACTAGAACCAGAGAGCTTTTCATTTGTAAATCTGTAACTGAACACCTGCTGCTGTTTAGATCAGGACAGAAACATCAGAAACATTTATCTCTGCACTCTACTGCAGCTGTCCAATGATGCACAAAAACCTTTGTTCACAAAATAAAATCAATATTGTAAAAATAAAAAATAAAATTCTAATTCAGTATTCAACAACGACAACAGCTTGTTCCAAAACACCAATTTAATACTGGTATATGGATTTGATGGTAACGTGATGTACAATTGACACTTTTTAAATCCTCTGTAGCTTAATAGACTATATGCCACGGACTCCCGTTCCAGCACTTCCCCATACATTACCCGGGCGGTGCACTTCCGGTTAGCAGAAATGACACGAACATAAATGAGTATATACAATAAATAAAACATCTACATACACACCAATAATAACTCTATACATACAGCAGGGGTGCTCACACTTTTTCAGCATGCGAGCTACTTATAAAAAAACCAAGTCCAAAAGATCTACCCAATACAAAAATGCAAAACATATAATTATCTTCAAATGTATTAAGGATTCTTTTTATGTACAATGTACCTATGTTGATGTACCTTGCATAACTGAATAAGCAAATATTGCACAACACATGTAATAAATCAGGGGTCACCAACGTGGTGCCCATGGGCACCTGGTCGACCGTAGGGACCAAATGGGGTGATGGTGACGCAATATAGATTTTTTAAATTTTATTTTAAAAATATATGGTAGAAATATAACAGAGTTGTTAAGTTTCCCTGCCCGCTCCAGGTCTCTGAGGTCACACAGCTCCTGCTCTCTGTTCCACGGACAAAATATAAACGTTGGGGTGACCGTGCCTTTTCTGCGGCCGCACCTCTACTCTGGAATACGCTCCCACTTGAGCTACGTCAGATTACTGAACTTGGCCTTTTTAAATCGAAGCTTAAGACTTTTTTATTCCAACTGGCTTTTAGTAATTAAATATGTGGTGACATTTCTGGTTTTATTTTTGCTATTATGTTGTGTTTTCTTGATTTTTAATCTGTTGTCTTTTACTGTACTGCACTGTTTTTTGTTAAGCACTTTAGTCACCATCACCGTGGTTGTGTAAAGTGCTATACAAATGAATAAATGAAATGAAACTGATCCCCACCCCCTTCTTTATAAGAATCTGGTCTTTTACTTTAATAAATGTAAAAAAAAAAATCATTAGATATTTTTTACTTTAATAAATGTCATTTCTAAAAGCCCCCTCCAGCAAATCTAAAGTGGTCCACAGGCCACCAGTTGATAACCACAGTTGTAGCAGGTTGTTATGGCTCCGGACACGTTTAATTTAGTGAACAAAGGCATAAAAATGTCTCTTTTGGTACGGAGAGATTTACAGCGGTGTATTTTACCGACTGTCCCTGAACGCAGCGCGAAAGTGTGTTATGCAAACGCTCGCGCTGCGGGACAGGGAAACGTGCAGAGAACAGAGAGTAGTCAAGGAGGTTATTCTGTATGAAAAGTGTCTCGTATGATTTTAATAATAAAGCCACGTCAGCTCCCAACCAGTATGTTTAAGCGTGCAGAGAAACATCACAGCGTCACTCACCCGGAAGATGGTGGGGGCGTTTCGCTTTGAAGTTGCTGCTGTCCGAACAGGGATTTTAGTTCCTCCACCTTTCTCTTTCTCAGCTGGCTTTTCGGTGGGAAGTCCATGTCGTATTTTCCATGAACAGTCCGAAATCTGATTGTTTTCGCTTAGTATGTTTTGCTGCGTTCAACTTCCACCTTCGCGCCATTGTTTTTAGAAGCTGCATGAGCGTGACCTAAAGCTCTCATCTGATTGGTTGCCGTGAATGTCAATCAAGGGGCGGGATGTTTTCAGTTGTCATCTGATTGGTTGCCCTGCATGTCAATCAAGTAACGGGATGTTTCATTGGCTGACAATTTTTTAATGTCACGCTGTGGGAAAAAAAAAAAAAATAATAATGTCACGCTACGATCAACCAGTAATGCCTCCGCGATCGACCGGTCGATCGCGATCGACGTAATGAGCAGGTCTGACATACAGTATATAAATCCAGTGCTGGGCAACGCTAATCCAAAAATTAGTTCAGCTATTTCTAAAGCACTTATTGATTTATTTAGGTCCGCAATTTCAAAAGCACTTATGTATTACCAATGCTAGCGGACGCTAATGCTAACACGCTAACCGCCATTTTGAACAGGGCAAATGGCGAAATACTTTTTTAAATCCAGCAGATTTGACCATTTGAACCGGTTAAGCTCAGAAAAACCTTGTGCTATAAAGTCAGCTAAGAAATATATTTTTTCTCAGCAAAGAAATAATTGTTTTTACCGTGTTTTCATGGAAAGTCCTTATCTTCTGTGGCCGTCGCGGCCGCCATTTTGAAGAGGGCAAATGGCGAAATACTTTTTAAAATCCAGACGCGTCACGTAGGCCGCTGAGAAACATCCATAAGTTTACCCTCCATGTTAAAAACTCTTCGTCTGACTCTTCGAAAACAAGCAATAAGGCTGCAGAGTAACACACTGGCTGCTAACTGAAGCCCTGTACACACGTAGCCGGATATCCGTAAAACCGAACAGTTTATCATGCGGTTTGGTCTTTCATCCACACGTGAACTCCGGTTTATGTAACTATAAACGAATAATTAAAAAACTCCGACCAAAGTGGAGATTTGAGAATTCTCCGCTTTCGGGCTTGCGTGTGGACTTTCAGAACCAGAGATTTGCGTATTTCTGCAGCAGCTGGAGCGGCGCAGACGTCACATAATGCTCTAAAGAAAAGCGCTAAAATGTCAACATACCTGCTCTGACATGATTCCCAGTCGACATTTTCCTGCGTCTTATTAACTTTGTACTCCAACACGGTATTTAAAAGTAGTTCAACCTCGCGGACGCGGTGTGTCCACACAAACGAAAGAAGAAAAAAAAGAAAAATAACAGGAAGTTGCAAGCGGCTGAGTTGAAGGGTTGTGATAGCACTACACTGCCACCTATGGGTTCAGCATATTCATTACAACACCGTGGTGAAAATAAACGGTTTTGTGTAGACAAACATTTTAAATATCCGAACATGTATGTACAGAGATATTTTTTATGCACAGATATTCGTTTTTCAAACACCAGGCTACGTGTGTACAGGGCCTGAGAGCGCTCGCTCTAGCAAAGAGACTGAGGGGACGCTTTTTTGTCACAGACCACATCCGGTGCTGACAGGATATGGTCCGTTAGCAGTCGTCCGGGCCCGTAAATAAGTTTTTTCGTTTTTACTGATAGATAATTAGTTATTAGCGGTACTGCATTTTAAATAAAAATAGCGCAAATCCGCGAATGAATTATAAAAGTTAGTCAATCCGCTGTAAAGCTAACAAATTGTTTAGGTACGCTATAAGCGCATTAGCGCTACCTAGCGGTCTGGCGCCCATCTTTGTATAAATCTATATAAATCTATAGCGACGTTTCCCCTTCGGATAGTCACGATCCATTGTCGCCCTAACCCCTCCTCAGCGGGGGAACGGAACAGCTGTACCCACCGGTGGGTGGACACAATGGACGTCACTTGTAGTGCCAGTAGCTCGCAGCCGCTTCCCGTTTCGGGTCTTTGTCATGGTCTGCTACTAGGAGCTAACGCTAACAACAACGGCAGTGGATGGGACCCGGAAGTGGCGGATGTGGGTTGTATTTTAATGGAAGTACGTCACCGCCACCTGCGGCATATAGTCTATTGCAGCTTTTTGCTTCAGAATAAAGAGAACAGTTTGTGTTTACATGTGGGGAAGAATTGGCAACACCAAGATCGACGGTAAATGTGGAGCACTGACTGACTTTTAGGTTGGAGGTAGAATTCCTAGTTTAGAGATATTATTACTGAACCAAAATACATTGTTCACGCTTCCTCCCTCTGAAGGGTGAAAACATCATGGATTGGAAAAAAAGTGTCTTTGATAATATATTTTTCATTTATGTCTTTAGAACAACCTAAAAACATCAGTTAAAAACAAGCCAAGTCAATGAATTTTGGAATATTTTAATTAACTGAGAGTTTAAACTGAGACCAGATTTGGGTTGTTATGTAATACTGACAGTTTCATTACTTTGAGTCCCACCCATAATGTTGGATCCTCAAAAGTTAATTTGATGAAGCTTCATACACACGCACCATATTTAGGAGTATTGTGTGTATTTTTCATCTTCCCAGCTCCAAAGTCGAGATCACACATCAAGGTAAAAGTGTATACAAGGTCTTTGCTTGTCTGGACTATTGCTATAGATTGCTGTATACAGCACCACTGCAATAGGTGAAAATCTGTGAAGTAGGATCGCTATATTCATTTTAATATTTAAATATAGACTGTATATGCTAATGACGCCCAGGGAGAAATTCATGACTTACTCACCTCGCTGCAGTGTAAATATCCTGAGGGGCTCTTCATTGTTTGCGGAGACGTCAATCACGTAGATCTTCAAGTCTCCCTCCCAGCCTTCAATAAACACGTCTTCACAGCAACGAGAGGAGATAAAACGCTTGACCAAGTCTACACTAATGTAAAGGGGGCGTACACGGCGAAGACACGCCCAGCGCTCGGAGCTTCCGATCACGGCTCTTTGATCCTGGCCCCAAGACAACTCCCCCCACTCAGGCGCTCCAAGCCGGAACAAAGAGAGATAAGAATCTGGAGTCAAGGCAGCTCCTCCATGCTGAGAGACTGTTTTGAGAAGACAAACTGGTCTGTTTTCAGAGAAGCAGCTACTGATGGAAGCTCAGTGGATATGGAACTCTATGCTTCCTCAGTCCTGGGCTACATCAGTACATGCTCTGAAAATGTATCCATAAAAAAATATGTTAAATCCTACCCGAACCGGAAACCCTGGTTAAATAAAGAAGTTCACGCCTTGCTAGCAGCCAGGGACACTGCATTCAAGTCAGGAGATAAAGAGGAGCTGAGAAAGAGCAGGAATGAACTGAAGGATGGCATTAAGAAGGCCAAGGCCACGTATGCACAGAGGATCGAGGGACAGTTCACCTCACAAGACCCACGGAGCATGTGGAAGGGTATTAAATGCATAACAGATTACAAAGGCAAGAACAAACAATGCCCCAGGGACCCATCTCTGCCTGATGCCCTCAATAAGTTTTATGCACGTTTTGATGATCCAAACAGACCAGCTAGCACCAGACTCACCTCATCACCAGATGAAGAGCATCTCAGAGTGACCGCAGCAGAAGTGAGAGGCAGTCTCAGAAAGATTAATCCTCATAAAGCAACCGGACCAGACAACATCCCAGGGAAAGTTCTGAAGGAATGTGCGGACCAGCTCTGTGAGGTGCTGGCTGACATCTTCACCACCTCACTTGCACTGGAGTCAGTTCCCACCTGCCTGAAGACCGCGACCATCATCCCAGTCCCAAAGAGCTCCACAGTGACTGGTCTGAATGACTATAGACCAGTGGCCCTCACCCCGATAGTCGCTAAATGTTTTGAGAAACTGGTCATGTCCCACATCAAGGCAACCGTCAACATCAACGAGGACCCTCATCAATACGCATACCGTGAGAACCGATCAACAGAGGACGCCATTTCTTCCGTGGTCCACACTGCTCTCACCCACCTGGATCAGAAGGACTCATACGTGCGTCTGCTCTTTGTGGACTTCACATCTGCCTTCAACACCATGATCCCCCAAACTCTGATAGACAAACTATCTACACTTGGACTAAGCCCCTCTATTTGTAACTGGGTACTAGACTTCTTAACAGACAGACCACAGTCCGTGAAGATCCACAACTTCTCCTCCTCCACCATAACCCTCAGCACTGGCTCTCCTCAAGGATGTGTGCTGAGCCCCCTTCTGTTCACTCTGCTCACATATGATTGTACAGCCACACTTCCAGGCTGTCATATTGTTAAGTTTGCAGATGATACAGCGGTGGTGGGATGCATCACAAACAATGATGAGTCCAGCTACAGACAGGAGGTGGAACACCTGGAGAGCTGGTGCAAAGAGAATAATCTTCACATGAATGTGAAGAAGACAAAGGAGATGATTGTGGACTTCAGAAGGAACAAACACACCCACGCCCCACTGAAAATAGGTGGGTCTGCAGTGGAAGTGGTCTCCAGCTACAAATACTTGGGTGTACACATGAATGATAACCTCAGCTGGAGCAACAACACCACCAGCCTGATCAAGAAAGGTCATCAGAGACTCTACTTCCTCAGACGGCTGAGACGAGCTGGTCTGAGCAGCCCAGTTCTCACCTCCTTCTACAGGTGTGCAGTGGAGAGCGTCCTGTGCTCCAGCATCAACGTGTGGCATGGAGGCTGCACAGTTGAAGAGAGGAAAGCTCTACAGAGAGTGGTGAAGGCTGCACAGAAGTTGTTGGAGTCAGTCTCCCCACCATCACAGACATTTACACCTCCAGATGCAGGAAAAGAGCCACCTGCATCATGAAAGACCTCACTCACCCAGCACACTCACTCTTTGCCCCACTCCCCTCAGGACGGAGGTTGAGGAGCATCAAATGTAGAACCACTAGACTGAGGAACAGCTTCTACCCTGAGGCTGTTAGACTCATGAATAAATAAAAATAAAATAAAAAATAAACACTGCAAAATATCACATTGTGCTGATGCTGATCTGTTTTCTTGTTGCTGTGTTCATCTGTGTTCATCTGTGACCATCTGCTCATACAAACTCATGTTCGTGCTGCTGTTTATTCCCACTATATTAGGCTTAGTGTATTACTAGTTGATGTTTTTCTTAGTTAATTCTAGATGTTATTACTGTTTTTCTCTTGCATTTGTTGTTGGATGTAACTGGGACCCCGTGTACATAATCTCGTTTTCATCACATGTACCACATGCGGTGCAAATGACAATAAAGACTCTCTGACTCTGACTATATTAAGGCTTTATAAACTCCACCCACACTCTTGTGATTTTCTAATGTTCTAAGCTCTAAGTGCTCTTAAAGAGCACAGCATGTCATGATCTCCACTCTTGCCACCTGCCACTCTTGATTATTTTAAATAAACAATCCATCCTGCTTGTGCAGCTCATTCAGATATCAGACAGACCCCGCCCCCTCCTTTCTTCTTTCTTGGAAAGAGAAAGGAGGGGGTGGGGTGGTGTTGGTCTTATACCGAGTGAGCCACACTCACCCATGCTCAGCCACTCTCTCTCACGGTATTTTAAACTTGATCATCTGATCTGTTCACCCCTGCTCCCTGAGCAGTAGCAATGGGGAAAGACGGACCCCACCCCGCCCCTCCTTTCTTTTTCTGAGGCTGTCACATTCTGTCCTTCTCTTTCGCCAATCTCATCCAATCTTACATTGAAAACCAGCGAAAGAGTGAGTCCACGAAATTTGAACCGCGGAGTACAGATGGACTACTGTAATAGTTTGTCGACAGGTGTATTATGTGCCAGTGTTTCCCCTACCATTATACAAGTGGGGTGCCCCACCCCGTCAACAGAACTGAGCACCCCGCCTGCCAAACCAAACTTTCCCCCCATACACTCACCCGGCACTGACACAGCACTAAGCTAGCGGCACGAAATACAGGCTGTCTAGCTAAAAAGCTAAAGGCGCCTCTTCTCTCGTGCTGAACGCCCCCCCCCCCAACATTCCCACGCTCAAAAACTGTTGGTACAAGTTGCACTCAGACTTGTCTCCAATGAGATGAGCACCCCGCCAAGGCAAGTTAACTAGGGGAAACACTGTGTGCTGTATGCGCTACTCTTTTTAATTGTGTGGTACTAAATGGACCCATTTTTGTCCATTTCAGGGTCTTATTTTCAGGTTCAAGTTCCTGATGCTGGTCACTTTGTTCTGTGCTGCCATGACTGTCATCTTCTTCATCATCAGCCAGGTGAGTCAGTGTCATTTGAACATTTGTTAGAGTTTCAAACTGCACTCTTGGAGTACCGTAGAAGCATCAGCTCTGTGAATCTGTTGCATTTTGCTAGCTTTTTTCCTAATTAAAAAACACATTTGAGTTTGCAGCCTCTTGTGGAACACTCCCTCAAAAAGCTAATTTGTGACTAAACCTTTTTTTCCTGTTCAGGTCAATGAGGGTCACTGGCACTGGGGAGATCACACTGTGCAGGTGAACAGCGCCTTCTTCACTGGCATCTATGGCATGTGGAATCTGTACGTCTTTGCCATCATGTTCCTTTACGCTCCTTCTCACAAACGCTACGGAGACGAGCAGTCAAGTGGTCAGTGCATCACTGGTAACTATGCATTTCTACTAACATGGCAAAAGAGATTGATGTACAGCCAAAGTTTTAAACTGAGATCAACTTATGAAGAGAAAGGATGGAGTTCTAGCTGTTTGGTTAAAGGGGACCTCAGATGGTTTATTTTTATTTTTATGGTATGTCTGTGTGCTATCCAGACCCCGTTCATTCAATTTAATACACAAAATAATTCTTAGATAATAAATTATACCCTTTTTAATTCTGCCATTTCTAACTTCCGTTCTAAACGACCTGTTTATGATAATGAGGTCTGAAGTCCACGCCCGTCAAAACTCTGTTTACATTAACTCCGCCCTCTGTAACAGCCAGTATCTCAAATCTGTTGTTGTTTTAAAATTAGCTTTTTTATTACTCGTTTGACTTACTGTTAGTGCTAGCTTAAGATAACTTACCGAAAGCTGTTTGTGCGCGCCGCCATTAGCTGCTCCTTTTATCATGCCCTCCCGAATCCGAGGCTAAAATTAGCTCTTCCTCCTCCTTCGGTAACAAACAGCCGCTAGTTGCATGCAGCGCTTCGATCCGCGGCTGCACATCCAATCCAGACACACACAAAGTTCACCGAGTGTTTCCAGTTAATTTATCCGTATGAGGCAACCTCTGACCGTCACCGGACCCACACGGTCCTCAAAAGCCAGCAGCGCCCTGCGAAAAAAGAAAAAGAAAAAAAAAGATGCCGTGGCCGGGAAGCGAACCCCGGTCCTTTGGGTGCCACAACAGTGATTTATCTCGCTGACCCAACCTGGCAGTGAGCAAAAGCAGTCCTTCATCGTATAAGAAACAAATACAACCACCTACTTTTAGAACGCTGGAGTTTTGATTAGATTTTGATGAAGTGAAAGGTATTCTTAAAATAAATAAATTGCTAATCTGAAAAGTATATCGATCAGTGGTGCTTGTACGTTTCAGACTGTCGCCCCGCGAGAGTGTGTGTGTGTGTGCACAGTTTCAACGAGACAGAGTTCAAACAAGGTAATAAAACATTCTGGTTTTACTCAAGATGTGCTGCGTGGCTGGAGCAGGGCAAGCCCCTAGCCCCCCGGGGGCTAAATAAATGAATAAATAAATAAATGACCGCCGGGTCAGCTCCAAAACTGCTCGGCAACCGTGACGTGTATTATACTGAAGTGGGTTGAGCCGCACCAGGGGTTGCTAGGTGAGGGGCTGGACTCAGGTTCGAGGTGGGTTGTCCTGGCGCTTGTGACGTCACAAGCGCGATGATTTGAAAACGAAACCTATCTTATCACAGTAAAATAAATCTACTTAGAGTAAATAAACCACTGGGTGCATTTTTTTGGCACAAGGACTGTTTTTTTATTAAGTAAATACCCAAAGTTGAGTAAAAAAAACATTAAAAAGTGAATTTTGCATGTGTGGTCGCCCTTAAACCATCCATCCATTTTCTTTACCTCCTTTCCTTTTGCATGGAGCTGGTAACTATCTCAAGCAGTCAGTATGCGAGAGTCGCGGGATGCCCTCGACAGGTAGCAGCTCCATGATGGACACATTGAGACAAACGAGACAACCATTTCACACCCACACTCATGCCTATGGACAATTTAGAGTTACCAGTTATCCTGAGTTGACTTCAGTAGTTTGAGATACAGCTTTAAAAACAGAACTTACATAATTTGTCAGGTCCCTTTTGTAAACCTGTATGAATAAAGGTTGAATGAATCTGTAACTCTCGTAGTGAAATTATGGATCAGTTTTATACTACCTCATGAAATTTTACCTCAATCTCTAAATTTGAGTGAGTTGTGAGTTTTGTTCCCCAAAGTGGAGTCAAGAGGGGGAACTGGAAATACTGTCAATCCATCCGTCTGTCCGTCAGTGCATGCATATTGTGAGTATGATAACTTGAAAAATAAATGAGGTACCGACTTCCATTTTGGTGTGTAGCTGCATCTAGGTGTAAAAAAAGTTTCCTCTCGAGAACTGGGTTGCCATGTAGTTCAAGATGGCTGCCATCATATATGTATGTAGGTACTGTATGTAAACCTTGTGAGCTGGATAACTTTTTAAAAAAAGCAACATGTGGACTCCTATTTTGGTGTGTGGCCGCATCTTGGTGTAAGAAAGGTCAACATCAAAAATTTAGCTGCCACGTCAAAATACAAGATGGCCACCCCATACATGTAAATCAGTCACCCCAATCATTTGAGGAAATTATGCTTTCTGGTTTATATTGCATTAAATGTATAGTTTCCTCAAATGACTGTAGTGGCCAAAGATTAGTCTATGGTGGCCGAGGCCACTACTGACCACCCCCTGCCTCCGCCATTGTACCTGGTGGTGGATAAAATATTTCCCTCCACTCACCAGAATCAGTCCACCAGTATTTGCACTGCCTTGAACAACCAAAAAAGAAAAAAAGAGAGTATGTCCCCCCCCCCAGTTCTTCTCCACAGTGTTACTCCTACCACTAAAACGTCTTGCACCAAAAACATTAAGGTTTACTTACTGTTCATACTCGTGTCTAAAACTACATTCTCTATATAAACCCTTATGCCGGGTTCCCACCAAACGCTTTGCGCGCATCAAAAAAGCTCCTACCGCACTGTGTTGGCTGCTTGTCAACAGATGTCTGTCCACATTGAACGCGTCTGCAGACGCGCAGTGGGAGCAGCGTCTGGCTCCTTTTCCGATGGGGTTTGTTTTGTGTTTTTGTACACCGGGCAGATAAAGATCAGCTGTTCGTGAGCCCCGTTACTACTTGAGTGGGTTTTCTACGAGCCGAACTGCAGCTCCGAAAGTCTTTGTTGAGATTAAAACTTTTTTTATGTTTGGGGTGATCGTACGCTCGAGCGGACAGCGGCAACTGTAAAAATGCCAAGTTTCTTACCGGAGGCTGGTTTCTTCATGGAGGCTTGTTGTGTAAGTTTGAAAAGTCCAAAAAAAGTCCCATTGTTGTTGCGTCATCACATAGCAGAGGCTCTCCCGATTGGTTGCTGCGACGCGGCGAGCAGCAACTAGGAGCAGAAGTAGGTCAAAGTTCTTTTAAATGAACTCCGGCAGTCGCTGCTTGGACGTGACGCGGGCGCATAAAACAGCTGCCGCTCACTGCCGCGCTGCTTGAACTGCTGAAGACGCGCCGCGTCACGCTGCGCCGCTCCAAGATGCCCGGCCACATAGACTTTCAATGTAAAGTGGCTGCTTCGGCGACGCGCAAAACGCGTTTGGTGGGAACCCGGCATCAGGGATGGGGGACATCTGCGTACTGCTCATTGTGTTTGTTAAAGGTTCAGTATGCAGTTTCTGTAGAACTGCAGCAGAAATATTTTCAACAGGCAAAGCATTCTGATCCCTCCCCCTCAGAGCCATATGTGGCTCTGCCCCCTTGTGGTCTGTTGAATTTCAAATTCAAGCTCTGTTTTTATTGGCTGATTCAAATTCAAGCTCTGTTTTTATTGGCTGGTTACAAACTCTGTTTTTATTGGCTGGAAAATGGCGGGTCACCTTTTCTTTTTAGAAATGCTTATTTACCACCTGGAGAAGCAAGGGGACAATATTTTTTTTAATTTTTTTTCAGAGATTACCTGGCTAACATCAGTCTGTCAGGAGGTAGTGACAGAGTGAAGAAATATGTTCATAAAAAAAGCTACATACTGCAGCTTTAAAGGACAACACCAACCGTGACAGTAACAATTCACCGTATTGGACAATTACTGTAGTAGAATATGATGTCTATTTTCATTTTTGCATTTGGGCCAGGCGAGGGTTAAAAAAACAAAAACAAAAAAAACAATGGAGTCCCGGAAACCCGGCCGAAGATTGCCGAAGTCCGGAGTGACGTAAATACAGGCTCCACTCAGAAGGCAGGAGTGAGTTCGCAATGGAGGCTTATGAGAGTGAGAGTTAAAACTGCAGTTAAACTCGTGTCCTACGTGGCTGCACGAGGTTCTAAATATTTCCTGGTGCAGTTGTGGGTTCAGGACCAGCGCTCCATGTTTTTATTTATTTTTTAGAACTTTTTATAACACCGCTGCGGTTAAAGCTGTCAGCTCACCTTTTTATTCTCTACTCCCGATCTGTCACTGAATTGATTGACAGGTCACGGGGAGAGAATAAAAAGCCGAGCCGGCTTCATGAGGAAATGAATGAATTTGTCGCGGAGCGAATTAAACTAGTGTCCTACGTGGATGCGCGATCTCTAAATATTTCCTGGTGCAGTTGTGGGTTCAGGACCAGCGCTCCATGTTTTTATTTATTTTTTAGAACTTTTTAATAAGATATAACATCGCTGCGGTTAAAGGGTTAGAACTAGGCAACACATCGTTTTTATTAGTTGTATTCGTAACTACTCTGGTCAGAAATAATGAAGCTACGTTGATGCATGCTTGTTATAACTCCGCATGCATTCAAGGCGGATACTTCAGTATGGAGAGGGGCAGATTTTCCCGGAGCTGCTGCTAAAATCTGCTATAAATCATGAAATAACACATTTAGCGTTATTTCTCTACAATATAAATAAACGCTCCTGTTTCATTATTTAACTAACTACTAAATATTAATGGCGATGCAATTTGAAAACATGGTGGGTCATGTCCTTTAAAGTCATTTAGCTGTGTCAGCCATCTTGAATTGGGTTGACTCCAGTAGCTAATTAGTTGAACATGTTCATTCAGGGATTACTTTCTGATAGTTTTAGTCAAATCTGTCCAGTGGTTCATGAGATGTTTTGCTAAGACGTGCATACAAACACACATCAGTGAAAGCATTAAAGTCTCCTCTGCCACTGGGTGATAATAGTCGTGTTAGTAAGAGAATCAATAGTTGGGTTATAATGACTCAGCATTTATTTTCGCTGTGTGAGCATAAAAAATTTAACGTTCTTTTAAATCCCTGTTAGCTCCCAGCTTGCTTTGGTCACGACCGTCTCCTGCTCTAAAGCTGCTTATTCACCCAAGGTTTTCAGTGGGGCAGAGGAAGAGCGGGTGGTGAGAAGGACCCAGATCTCCAGGGGAAAGAACGCTCTCTTTGGCCCAAGACAGTGATTCTAATAGACACCAGGCTTTCTTCCAGGGAGAGAGGAGTGAAAAGAGGGGTGAGAATGTGGTGAAGGAGTGAACACCGTCCATCTATCTCTTATCAGAAATGAGAGAGAGAAAGCAAAGGAGGGGTTTGAAGTTGTAGCAGTGTTAACTGAACTGCGTCAGGCGTCTTCTCATGGGAGCGGCCACTCGTTAAATTCCAGTCCTGCCTGAGAGAGCTGGAAGTTTCTGTGCTAATTCAAACCAGGCAACGCATTATGATGTACAATAAACAGTAGTTCACATGGGGGTGGAAGAAAGACCTGAAGACTGGTTCCCAACACACAGATCAGGGCTAGTCCTAGACTTGAAGGGCCAGACTAAATCAAATCCGCACTGGGTCCAGGTGTAAAATAGTCCTAGACTTGGTCTAGTCCTAAACTGAGGCTGGTTTTGAAGGAAGATGGAAACCGTTCAGACTCGGCTTCACACTGACTGATGACCATGAAGGTGGCTGGATCAGAACAGTTTAGATTTGTGTTGGAGTTTTGGTAAAATGTTTGGCTCTGTAGGGAAGAGCTGACTTTTTAGCCCATGTCTGTGTTCATCTGTCAGACTGTTAACAAAATATCTCATGAATGGCTGGATGGATTTGATGGAACTTTCAGAAGTAATCAGTCACATGTACCCATGACTCCCTTTTGGAGTCAGCCAACTTAAAGATGGCTGCCACAGCTTGCTGTCCCAAACAAACATGTAAAAAATAGTAAGAGCTATAACTCAGCTATTTTAACAATGAGCTTAAATTTGTGGTGGTAGTAGCTGAGAGTCATTCACAGCACATACTCCGAGCGATTTCCAATGCATATTATCATTGCATCAACTGACAGTCAACCCTTTCTGTTAGTAAAATGTCTCGTGAACTATTGGATGAATTTTCAGAGAGTAAACACTGGGTGTGCATCTACAACTGACTGACATCTGGAGACAACTCAATTAAAGATGGCTGCCAAAGTTAACTGACCACAGCCAACACAAAAATAACTAACTCAAAGAGTTTTACATATTTTGAGCTAGGTGTGCTAGTAGTTGAGCGCATACTGTCCTGATGCATGCTCAGTAATCCAAGTAGATATTCGATGAGCTCATATCCCACTCACCCAGCACACACACTTTTTGCCCCGCTTCCCTCAGTCAGGAGGTTGAGGAGCAACAAGTGTAGAACCATTAAAACTGAGGAACAGCTTCTACCCTGAGACTGTTAGACTCATGAATCTCTAACCAGGGTAATCACTGTGAAGAAAAATCACTGTAATGCCACTTTGATTGGTGATATGTGACTTATCTATGCTGCTGATTATCTCATGCAGCTGATTATCTCATGCAGCTTATTATCTCGTGCAGCTGATTATCTCATGCTACCGATTATCTCATGCTGCTGATTATCCATGCTGCTGATTATCTCATGCTTCTGATTATCTCATGCTACCGATTATCTCATGCTGCTGATTATCCATGCTGCTGATTATCTCATGCTGCTGATTATCTCATGATGCTGATTATCTCATGCTTCCGATCATCTCATGCTGCTGATTATCTCATGCTGCTGATTATCTCATGCTGCTGATTATCTCATGCTGCTGATTATCTCATGCTGCTGATTATCTCATGCTTCTGATTATCTCATGCTGCTGATTATCTCATGCTTCTGATTATCTCATGCAGCTGATTATCTCATGCAGCTGATTATCTCATGCAGCTTATTATCTCGTGCAGCTGATTATCTCATGCTTCTGATTATCTCATGCAGCTGATTATCTCATGCAGCTGATTATCTCATGCAGCTTATTATCTCGTGCAGCTGATTATCTCATGCTACCGATTATCTCATGCTGCTGATTATCCATGCTGCTGATTATCTCATGTTGCTGATTATCTCATGCAGCTGATTATCCATGCTGCTGATTATCTCATGCTTCTGATTATCTCATGCTTCTGATTATCTCATGCTGCTGATTATCTCATGCTGCTGATTATCTCATGCTGCTGATTATCCATGCTGCTGATTATCTCATGTTGCTGATTATCTCATGCTCCTGATTATCTCATGCTGCTGATTATCTCATGCTGCTGATTATCTCATGTTGCTGATTATCTCATGCAGCTGATTATCCATGCTGCTGATTATATCATGTTTCTGATTATCTCATGCTGCTGATTATCCATGTTGCTGATTATCCATGCTGCTGATTATCTCATGCTTCTGATTATCTCATGCTTCTGATTATCTCATGCTGCTGATTATCTCATGCTGCTGATTATCACACACAGCTGATTATCTCATGCAGCTGATTATCTCGTGCTGCTGATTATCGCATGCAGCTGATGATCTCATGCTGCATGCTGCTGATTATCCATGCTGCTGATTATCACACACAGCTGATTATCGCATGCAGCTGATGATCTCATGCTGCATGCTGCTGATTATCCATGCTGCTGATTATCTCATGCTGCTGATTATCTCATGCAGCTGATTATCCATGCTGCTGATTACCTCATGCTACTGATGATTTCATGCTGCTGATTATTCATGCTGCTGATTATTCATGCTGCTGATTATTCATGCTGCTGATTATCAATGCTGCTGATTATCAATGCTGCTGATTATCCATGCTGCTGATTATCTCATGCTGCTGATTATCTCGTGCTGCTGATTATCACACACAGCTGATTATCTCATGCAGCTTATTATCTCATGCAGCTTATTATCTCATGCAGCTGATGATCTCATGCTGCATGCTGCTGATTATCCATGCTGCTGATTACCTCATGCTACTGATGATCTCATGCTGCTGATTATTCATGCTGCTGATTATTCATGCTGCTGATTATCAATGCTGCTGATTATCCATGCTGCTTATTTTCTCACACTGCTGATTATCTCATGCTGCTGATTATCTCGTGCTGCTGATTATCACACACAGCTGATTATCTCATGCAGCTTATTATCTCATGCTGCTGATTATCCATGCTGCTGATGATCTCATGCTGCTGATTATCTCATGATGCTGATTATCTCATGCTTCTGATCATCCCATGCTGCTGATTATCTCATGCTGCTGATTATCTCATGCTGCTGATTATCTCATGCTGCTGATTATCTCATGCTTCTGATTATCTCATGCTGCTGATTATCTCATGCTTCTGATTATCTCATGCTGCTGATTATCTCATGCTGCTGATTATCTCATGCTGCTGATTATCTCATGCTGCTGATTATCTCATGCTGCTGATTATCTCATGCTGCTGATTATCTCATGCTGCTGATTATCTCATGCTGCTGATTATCTCATGCTGCTGATTATCTCATGCTGCTGATTATCTCATGCTGCTGATTATCTCATGCTGCTGATTATCTCATGCTGCTGATTATCTCATGCTGCTGATTATCTCATGCTGCTGATTATCTCATGCTGCTGATTATCTCATGCTGCTGATTATCTCATGCTGCTGATTATCTCATGCTGCTGATTATCTCATGCTGCTGATTATCTCATGCTGCTGATTATCTCATGCTGCTGATTATCTCATGCTGCTGATTATCTCATGCTGCTGATTATCTCATGCTGCTGATTATCTCATGCTGCTGATTATCTCATGTTGCTGATTATCTCATGCTGCTGATTATCTCATGCTGCTGATTATCTCATGCTGCTGATTATCTCATGCTGCTGATTATCTCATGCTGCTGATTATCTCATGCTGCTGATTATCTCATGCTGCTGATTTATCTCATGCTGCTGATTATCTCATGCTGCTGATTTATCTCATGCTGCTGATGTATCTCATGCTGCTGATTTATCTCATGCTGCTGATTTATCTCATGCTGCTGATGTATCTCATGCTGCTGATTTATCTCATGCTGCTGATTTATCTCATGCTGCTGATTTATCTCATGCTGCTGATGTATCTCATGCTGCTGATGTATCTCATGCTGCTGATTTATCTCATGCTGCTGATGTATCTCATGCTGCTGATTTATCTCATGCTGCTGATTTATCTCATGCTGCTGATTTATCTCATGCTGCTGATTTATCTCATGCTGCTGATGTATCTCATGCTGCTGATTTATCTCATGCTGCTGATTTATCTCATGCTGCTGATTTATCTCATGCTGCTGATGTATCTCATGCTGCTGATGTATCTCATGCTGCTGATGTATCTCATGCTGCTGATTATCTCATGCTGCTGATTTATCTCATGCTGCTGATTTATCTCATGCTGCTGATTTATCTCATGCTGCTGATTTATCTCATGCTGCTGATGTATCTCATGCTGCTGATTTCGCTATCTCATGTATCTCATGCTG